>JXCR01120523.1:18479-51243 GCA_002079205.1 Phalaenopsis hybrid cultivar
CTCTCTCTCTCTCTCTCTCTCTCTCTCTCTCTCTCTCTCTCTCTCTCTCTCTCTCTCTCGTCTTATCCACAAGAAGAAGGATATCATCAACAAAAGCATACACCAAGATACAGTCTCTCGTAAATATCTAGTAAGATATGGATTTAATAAGAAATGGGTTTAGAGCCAGTCCTTGATATGGATTTAATATTATTATTATTATTATTAAAAAATAAATAAATTAGATTTTAATGTGCCACTCAATTCTTATGTATTTATATGCTACCTTATCTATACACGTTGAAGTATATATATTATTTCTTAAAATAGAAGTCGTGATATTTTTTTATGACATTAAAGATTTGGTGGGTATAAATATAAAAAATAAAAATATGTTGTTTAGCATGTAAATACATAAAACTTGGGCGGCATATATGTAAATATTCTTAATAATAATGACCATGATAATGAGATAATATTTTTTATTTGCCGAATTCAAAAAATGTCAACGGTCAAAGACTGAGATCATATATATTTGTTTTTATGTCCATACCATTAAGAAAAAGAAAGTACTTCTCAACGAAATTATTTTAGGTGTGAATGAAATCTTTCACGATTGCGAACCCTTTCACATGGCGTATGTGTCTAAATAAAATCATGGTTACGGTCATTTACCTCCCTCTAACTTACCTGTACCTTTAATAAGTTTTGCGCTTCTGTTTTCATATATAAGTAGGTTACAGGGAAGTTACAAGGGCTATAACGAGGTTATAACCTCTGCATATCCTCCATGTAGCATATTTGCAGGTTACGGACGTACGCAACTCTGCGTACGTCTTATGTATGCAAATTTTTTTCGTGTGTGCAAGGGGGGATTTTCGTACGTAAGATGTACGCGGAGCTGCGTACGTCTGTAACCTACAAATATGTTACATGGAGGGTATTGGGGGTTATAACTGTGTTATACCCCTGTAATATTCATATAACCTACTGTAACTTATAAATATATGAAAACAGAAGCGCTGAACTTACTAGAAGGTACATGTAGATTACATGGAGGTTACAGGGAGTATAACACAGTTATAACCTCCCAATACCCTCATTGTAACGTATTTGACAAGCTCTGCGTACGTTTTACATACACAAATTTTTTCCGTGTGTGTGTGTGTTACTTCTGCATGAAAAGAAAGGTGCGGAATCATGTTATATGCGCAATTGTCTCACAAAATTTGAAAATTTTCTATGTAAATAATAAAATTTAATATGTAATTTTCTTATGTAGTTTATGCAATTTAGTAATTTAGATCTCTGGATCTATTTTATTGTCTAATACTAAAATCGAATATTAGATAATTGATAATTTTGCCCGCCCTAAAAAATAATATTTGTTTCATAATAAAAGTTTAGTGGTATGTTTTATGTAAAGATTTGGGCAGTATGAATGTAAAATATAAAGTTTAGATGCTAGATATGTAAATACATTAAAATTTGGTGGTATGTAAGTAAATGCTCCATCATTATAACAATGTTGTTTTGATAATAATGTTTTTTACATAACAATATCATACATCAATTATATTGCATTTTATTAAATATTAGTTTATTATAATAAAAGGATTATATATATAACTTTATTTCTATCATTACTATTTATTTCTGCTAGGGTTGTAAACCCTAAACCCTAGTGTTGTAAACGAGTTCGTTTGATACCGGCTCGTGTTCGAAATGGCTCGTAAAGAGTGTGTTCGTGTTCGACTCGAATAATATTTTTCGGCTCGAGTTGGCTCGAAATTGGAGGAATCGGAAGATGATGATATCTCGGAAGAGGAAGAGGAAGAGCACACCCTAAACTCTCGCCGCTGAAACCCTTTCTCGCCGCCAAAACCCTTTCACGATTTTGAGTGGAGAAAAAGATGACTCGGAAGAGGAGGAGAGAAGCAAACAAAAACCACAAACCCTAAGCTCTCGCGGCTGAACGCCTTTCGCGATTTTGAGAGGAACGAGAAGGGTAGGAACTCGGAAGAGAGAGAGGCTTATATATTATATTATATTAATTATATAACTTATATTATATAAATATATAATATTTATATAAGTANAATAATTACTTTAAATTATTTTATATTTGGAACAATAATAATTCAAACACAAACGAACGCATCGCTATTCGTGTTTAGTTCATTTAACTAACCGAACTAAAATAGTTTGTTCATGTTCATCTTGTTTACTTATCGAACGAATCGAACACGAACTCTTTAACGAATCAAACACGAATTGTTCACGAACAACGGGCTTTTTTGACAGCCCTATGTCACAGAAAAATAGTTCCACATTTGCTAGGTGTAGGGCTGAAAAACAGTATTTAAGTCATGGGCTGTCTACCACCCATAAGGGCTCTTTTGGGAGGTGACAAGACCCAAGCATTGAATCAAAGCATTCTAGTATTCAATTGCAAAGTATTCCTTTCTCTCTATTTTTCTTCTTAAGAGTGCTTGAGGCTGCTAAGTCCAGTGTTGTGAGTGATAAGGCTGATTTAGTGCTAAGAAAGAGCGCTAAAGCCGCACGGGTGACTTGAGGAAAGTTAGTCCGTGACACCTAGCTAGCCTACGACTCTGTCAATAAATTTAAGTGGTATTTACATGTATAGGACTCATAACATTTAATGTTACACATCTTATCTATTTTTATAACAACCAAAATAATAAAATAAATGTTTAGATTTGGCTGACCACATAAACAAAGCACTACAAGGGTAAATAGGAGAATTCAAATTTAAACATGTAATAATAATAAAAAAAGGATTAAATAACTAATTATGATAATAAATTTGAATTCAAAAACTTATAATTAAAACCCATAATAATAAATCTTAAATATAATTTTTTTAATTATTTTTTAAAATTGATGCCAAATCATAAAATTATGATCCTAATTTCATAATTAATTATTAAGTAAAATGCCTAAATAATCTCTAACTATTAAGTATTTATATTTGGCTATGTCTGTCCCATAATTTATAGATATGTCAAAATAATCTATAAATTTCTTAAATTGTTGCTGAAATAGACCCAATGAAGAACTATTATTTAGAATCTATTTATTAAAATGTAGTTGTGAAGCTGTTGAAAAAATCGAACCCCAGCTAGAAACCTGCCAACACATTTAACCAGCGCCGGCAGCAAAATACAGGTTTCAGCGGCTGTTTTTTGAAAAAGCTGTCAAAACGCAGTTTACAGAAACAGACAATACTGCGGTGCAGTGCCGCACAGCCACCTAAAACAACATTCATAGAGTTCACTTTAAAAATAATATGAATTATTTTGACATTTCTATAAACTCAATGACTAAAATAGTCTCATATAAAAAAACGAAGACTATTTTGACATTTATTAATTATTATTATTTGGACTGATCGGTAAGCTCAAAGAAAGGGGCTTACCTAACCCAAATTGGATGTTTGTTTAATTACGACATAAAAGACAAGGACCGGTGCAAGCCGAGCCAGGCCGAACTGAGTCGGGTCCGGTTNCAAATATGTTACATGGAGAGTATTGAGGGTTATAACCGCGTTATACCCCCTGTAACATTCATATAACCTACTGTAACCTATAAATATATGAAAACTGAAGCGCGGAACTTACTAGAAAGTACATGTAGATTACAGGGAGGTTACAGGGAGTATAACACAGTTATAACCTCCGAATACCCTCCTTGTAACGTATTTGACAAGCTCTGCGTACGTCTTACGTACGCAAATTATTTTCGTGTGTGTGTGTTAGTTCTGCATGAAAAGAAAGGTGCGGAATCATGTTATATGCGCAATTGTCTCACAAAATTTGAAAATTTTCTATGTAAATAATAAAATTTAATATGTAATTTTCTTATGTAGTTTATGCAATTTAGTAATTTAGATCTCTGGATCTATTTTATTGTCTAATACTAAAATCGAATATTAGATAATTGATAATTTTGCCCGCCCTAAAAAATAATATTTGTTTCATAATAAAAGTTTAGTGGTATGTTTTATGTAAAGATTTGGGCAGTATGAATGTAAAATATAAAGTTTAGATGCTAGATATGTAAATACATTAAAATTTGGTGGTATGTAAGTAAATGCTCCATCATTATAACAATGTTGTTTTGATAATAATGTTTTTTACATAACAATATCATACATCAATTATATTGCATTTTATTAAATATTAGTTTATTATAATAAAAGGATTATATATATAACTTTATTTCTATCATTACTATTTATTTCTGCTAGGGTTGTAAACCCTAAACCCTAGTGTTGTAAACGAGTTCGTTTNCGAGCTGCTTAATGCGCCGAACACGAGCTATTCGTGAACAACGAGCCAAATTGACAACCCTAATTTCCGCTATCTGATAGCCTATGTCCATGTCAATAAATTTAAGAGTTATTTACATGTATAGGGCTCAAAATATTTAATATTACATATCTTATATATTTTTATAGCAACCAAAATAATAAAATAAATGTTGAGATTCAGCTGACTACATAAACAAAGCACTACAAGGGTAAATAGGAGAATTCAAATTTAAACATGTAATAATAAAAAAAAAAAGATTAAATAACTAATAATAATAAAAAAATTGAATTCAAACGACTTATAATTAAAACCCATAAAAATAAATCTTAAATCTAATTTTTTAAATTAATTTTTAAAATTGATGCCAAATCATAAAATGATGATCATAATTTCATAATTAATTATTAAGTAAAATGCCTAAATAATCTCTAACTATTAAGTATTTATATTTGGCTATGTCAGTCCCATAATTCATAGATATGTCAAAATAATCTATAAATTTCTTAAATTGTTGCTGAAGTAGTCCCAATGAAGAACTATTATTTAGAGTCTCTTTATTAAAAAATAGTTGTGAAGCTATTGAAAAAATAAGACCGCAGCTAGAAACCTGCCAACACATTTAACCAGGGTCGATGACAAAATACAGGTTTCAACTACAGTTTTTTGAAAAAATTGTCAAAACATAATTTACATAAATAGACAATATTGCGGTGCAGTGCCGCACAACAGCCACACAACCACCTAAAACAGCAATCATAGAGTTCACTTTAAAAATAATAAAAATTATTTTGACATTTCTATAAACTCAATGACTAAAAAATAGTCTTATATAAATAAACGAAGACTATTTTGACATTTATTAATTATTATTGTTTGGACTGATCGGTAAGCTCAAGGAAAGGGGCTTACCTAACCCAAATTGGATATTTGTTTAATTACGACATAAAAGACAAGGACCGGTGCAAGCCGAGCCAGGCCGAACTGAGTCGGGTCCGGTTCGACCGGCCTCCAATTAATTAATGGCCTACTGATGTATATAATTAATACATTTGACGTGTATGCATGTTTAATTTACTTTATGCATGGCTGAATAAGACAACCGGTTTAAAGTTAGATTGCAGGCCGGCAACCGTCCCATTGAGTCATACATGTCTTAATATTTGTTTGGGAGTGATTNATTTAATTTAATTTATGCATGGCTGAATAAGACAACCGGGTTAAAGTTAGATTGCAGGCCGGCAACCGTCCCATTGAGTCATACATGTCTTAATATTTGTTTGGGAGTGATTTTTTTTTAAAATTATTTAATTTAATTTTAAATTTGGGGCATTTACATGCATGTCACAAAATTGTTAAGTATTTATGTACTCAGCACCTAAATTTATTTATTTATTACATTTATACTATTTAGTTGTTTCATTTCACTCTAAAAAATATCACTATTTTAATTTTTAAAAGATGGAATACACCCTTTTATGAATAAATATGATGGTGTATTTATATATATGTACATATAAAAATATGTCAGCATGAATCTCATTGCATATGAATGGCTCAAAAAGAAGATGTGGATGATCGAACATAGTCTGTGAGGATCGATTTTTGGCTTAATATTGGCAAGTGAAGCGTCTTGTTCAAAATGTCCGTGGAAGGCTTCAGAAGAAGCTGGCGTTAATCAGCCTTAGGGAGTGTTTTTTCGGACTAGACATCGATCAAGTAGAGACATGTCAGACAATTGACAACTCTCATAAGTCTCTTAGTCTCAAACCTGATTATATGTGAATAACTCTGTAATTATCAAAAATCTCCCTAAAAAGTTAATGATGAGGATGATAAGGAGGCTAACATGTATTTTTACAATGTTGGGACTTATGTCTATAAATAAGGGTCTGAGTCATGAATAAATGACACCATCTTTTTACAATTCTATGTTGTACTCTCTATCTCTTCCTCCCTCCCCTTCCTCCCTCCCTCTCTAATAACTTCCTAACAGAACTTTCTATTTATAGGGACAATACAAATTGAAGTTTAGGAGTTTGATATCTAAATACATATGGATTAATTGTTATGTATTGTAGATCTTCCTATTTTATTTCATTTATAACATTGATCATGAGACCAGGCTCTGAAATTAATCAAAACTCTAAGCTCTTTCCAAGTTCTAAGTCCTTTTTAAATAAATGTGACATGAATCCTTTGCATGAAAAAGTGAATTTCACTTTTAAAAAGTAAATGAAAGTGATATTTTTGATGTGATAACAAAAACATTTGTGTAGTTTGCATGTACATATTGAGGTTCAGGTGTTAGATAAGTACATACACAAGATATTTGTGCTATGTATGTACATGTCTCTTTTTTTATCTCTATTTTCTTTCCTTTTTCAGGATGATCGGATAAAACATTTCATTAACATTTTAAGAAGCATCTTTATTTTGAAGAAAAACTTATATGTGTTGTTTGCTCGACAGTATTAGGAGTGTATTGCATTCTAATACTGACATATTTTAATAAAACATTTCGTATATGAACATTTTCTCTCAATTTGAAATTCGTCCGACTTAGCTGATTTTAGAAAACAAATATTCTTGCAAAATGATGGTTGCGGCCCTGGAATTGATGTCTGTTAGCGGTTATCAGTTGTCGTTGTCGGTCACCGCTCGTCATTGTCGGCCATCATAACTGCCTGCTACCATTGCAGCCACTGCCAACCACCCTGACGACTATTGCAACTGCATGGGAAAGGAATTGAAAGTCTAAATAACTCTATTGTTTGGAAATTGAAGGTGTAAGGCTCATTGACATATTAATTTAGAGTTAGAAGACAATTAACCCAATATTCACATTTCAATGGATTCAGATATGATTCCGATCAAATTGCTTCAATGATTGCACATGAGTTTTAAATATGGTTTTCTACTTGATGTTTGAAGTTGACATTCTTCAATGTTCTCTACTTGATGTTTGAAGTTGACATTTACCATTGCCTGGTCGTCATTTTTATCATTATTGCTCAACTAACATCATTCTTCCTTTATTTCTAATTTTGCTATAATTATGACATCAAGCTTGAGTGTAATTATATCATATCTGATAAAAGGGAATTTATTGTAAAATTTTTATTATATTATAGATAATTTTATTTGGGTCAGGTCCATTCACTTTTTTCCTTAACAAAATGTTAGTATATGTTGTGCAGAGGTACTCAGGAAAGGTCTATAGAGAGCAATTGCTCCCTGTCNCATCTCCTTCAATATCTCTTAACTCTTTGTTGCCCTAGCCCCTCCCATGTTGGTTTTACGGAGTCAGTTTGCCCCCCTTAAAAAAAGTAAAAAAATATTACATCCGGAGTCCAGACGCAAGCAGTGTCCGAACAAGGGACACGATATACCAGCATGCAAGGGTTTTTTTTTCTCTTCGTCTCCTTTGGTGACTCGCGTCCATTGTTCGGACGCTGCTTGCGTGCAGCGTCCGAACTCCGAAAGCACTATTTTTTTCTCAAAAAAGTGGCCCATTCTGCCCATTATATTGCATTCCTTCTTTTATATATATTTGTGCTAGAAAAATTAGTTAGTAAAAAGAATATTCTACATTGCAACAATTATTTTTTATATTTATTTGTCATATTTCTATTGATGTATCTTTCATTGCATTGTTTCGTATATTTGAGTTCACATGCAAGTAAATAGTAGTGCATATTAAAAATAATTAATTTTAGCCACAATTTAATATAAATTTTAAAAAATAAATATAAAAAGAAATTATTATTTTCCACTAGCTAGAATTAACTAGGGCTATTTGTAACAATATTATCTTTCGAAAAATATATTAAATAGTTTTTAAATAATAGTTCTAAAAATAATAATTGACACTTATTATGTATTTACATATCTAACCTTTACACTTTCAAGTTTATGTTCATGACACTCAATTCTTTAACATCACTTGTCTTTTAATGCATGGTATTATCACACCAAATGGTTATAAATATAAAATTGAAAGTTTAGGTGTTGGATATGCAAATACATAAGATTTATGTGGCATGCATGTAAATTTCCTAATGATAAATATAATTAGGGAGACCTTAATTAACACTTTCCAGCACATGATTTGTTGTATCATTTGGTTTATTGCACAACAAAAATCAACATCAATGACTCCATCAGCCATATGTTATTAAAACCTAACAAACCGCATTATTCTAACCATATAACATATATTAATCATGTAACATTGAGCAATAGAAGGCCTATATTCCCAGTAACATAGCCAAAAAATTTTAGGTAGGGGTCGAGCGGGGCCATACTTGATCTCCGTGCTAGACTCATCGTAATCTGACAGGTAGCATGCTCTTAGATGAAAAGATCCTAGGAGGATGATTGGTGGTTGTCTCGGCATAGTCGAGGGATTGGCTCCTTCCTCGGGTTTGGCCGCATCATAGTATTAGCTGAGTGCACTGCATGGCTTGTGTCGCGTACTCATGTTTATAACATTTGCCGATGGGTTGGTTCATCTAGTCTGGGGTTTGGGAGGAACCAACAATTTGTAGATGGGGGTCAGCACTACTTAATATTTTAATTTTTATTATAATTTATGAGCATTTACATACATATCACCAAATTTCTATGTATTTACATGTGTAACACTTATGACTTTGCTTTTGTAGACGTATATATATTACTGAAATCTCTCATATCACATCAAAAATATAATCATTTTAACTTTTAGGTTTAAACCTACAAACTACCATGAATTCACATATCTAACACAAAAATTTTGCCTTATTTACATTTATATCACCCAAAACTTTAATATTGATACATTATCAATAAATTTGGTCATTTTGCATGTATCTTGAGGCGATTAGTGCGGATCTCGAAATTTTTTTGGGCAATAAATATTCAAAGTCAAAGTAACAATCATTCAAAACTTTGATTTCAGCAAACTTGCAGTTAAACTGACTGGCTCAACGAGATGAATCAAATGACATTGAAATTGACCTAATCTGAGTCAAATCAAGCACGAATCAGACCACTTTTGTAGATTTTGGTGGCTAGCTGGAAGGCCAAATTGATTTCAAATGTGATAGTTTATAGTTAAATCGAGTGTCCAGATTAGACGAATCTAACGAGCGTAAGATCACTCGGCTCCCACTTCTGTCTTTCAAATGTCATTTAAAAATTAAAGCAAGATACAAGTAAAATAAAAAAATAAATATTTATATGTTAGAACTAGGTTTCCACATTCTCAAAGAAATTTGCATTAATTTCATATTTATAAATATACCTTTATCTCTATACCTAAAATTTACAGATCTGTCCCACTTCTCTTGCGATAGCTATTTTTTCGCCTATTGCTACGTGTAATTTGCGTTTTTTAGTCCATAATTAAAGTAGACGAGCTAAGACTATGATTTGTTTTCTCTTTCTTTTACTTTTAATTGAAGCTTCCTTGAATGAAAAAAATATTAAATCATGACTCCGCACTTCGAGTTATGTGCCGAGTCCAATGAAATTGTGTTATGAATGTGATCGGTTCGGTAACACCAATAAATATTTTCCTCGTGTTATTCAGATGTTATTGTGTGTTATTCAGGTGTTATTGTGCTCTGGAATATTCCTGGTGTTATAATAACATAATAACACNTTTGATATTTTATCCCTCATGAAATATTAATTTTGCATCTCCTTCAATATCGCCTAATTTTGTTGCCCTAGCCCCTCCCATGTTAGTTTTAGGGAGTCAGTTTGCCCCCCTTAAAAAAAGTAAAAAAATATTGCATCCGGAGTCCGGACGCAAGCAGTGTCCGAACAAGGGACACGATATACCGACATGCAAGGGTTTTTTTTCTCTTCGTCTCCTTTGGTGACTCGCGTCCATTGTTCGGACGCTGCTTGCGTCCGAACTCCGAACGCACTATTTTTTTCTCAAAAAAGTGGCCCGTTCTGCCCATTATATTGCGTTCCTTCTTTTATATATATTTGTGCTAGAAAAATTAGTTAGTAAAAAGAGTATTCTACATTGCAACAATTATTTTTTATATTACAATTTTCTTTTTTATATTTGTTTGTCATATTTCTATTGATGTATCTTTCATTGCATTGTTTCATATATTTAAGTTCACATGCAAGTAAATAGTAGTGCATATTAAAAATAATTAATTTTAGCCACAATTTAATATAAATTTAAAAAAATAAATATAAAAATAAATTATTATTATCCACTAGCTAGAATTAACTAGCGCTATTTGTAACAATATTATCTTTCAAAAAATAAATTAAATAGTTTATAAATAATAGTTCTAAAAATAATAATTGACACATTATGTATTTACATATCTAACCTTTACATTTTCAAGTTTATGTTCATGACACTCAATTCTTTAACATCGCATAAAAAATACCCTACATTTTTTCATGCATGGTATTATCACACCAAATGGTCATAAATATAAAATTGAAAGTTTAGGTGTTGGATATGCAAATACATAAGATTTATGTGGCATGCATGTAAATTTCCTAGTAATAAATATAATTAGGGAGACCTTAATTAACACTTTCCAGCACATGATTTGTTGTATCATTTGGTTTATTGCACAACAAAAATCAACATCAATGACTTCATCACCCATATGTTATTAAAACCTAACAAACCTCATTATTCTAACCATATAACATATATTAATCATGTAACATTGAGCAATAGAAGGCTTATATTCCTGGTCTAACTCGTGCTTGATTGAGCGGGGCCATACTTGATCTCCGTGCTAGACTCATCGTTGTCCGACAGGTAGCATGCTCTTAGACGAAAAGATCCTAGGAGGATGATTGGTGGTTGTCTCGGCATAGTCGAGGGATTGGCTCCTCTCGGGTTTGGCCGCATCGTAGTATTAGATTGAGTGTACTGATTGGCTCATGTCACGTGCTCATGTATAACATTTGCCTTTGAGTTTGGTGGATGTGGGGGGGCACTACTTAATATTATAATTTTTATTATAATTTATGAGCATTTACATACATATCACCAAATTTCTATGTATTTACATGTATAACACTTATGACTTTGCTTTTGTAGACGTAAATATATTACTGAAATCTCTCATATCACATAAAAAATATAATCATTTTAACTTTGAGGTTTTAACCTACAAACTACCATGAATTCACATATCTAACACCAAAATTTTGCCTTATTTACATTTATATCACCCAAAACTTTAATATTGATACATTATCAATAAATTTGGTCATTTTGCATGAACCTTGAGGCGATTAGTGCGAATCTCGGAGCTTTTTTGGGCAAGAAATATTCAAACTCAAAGTAACAATCATTCAAAACTCTGATTTCAGCAAACTTGCGGTTACACTGACTGGGTCAACGAGATGAATCAAATGACACTGAAATTGGCCTACTCTGAGCTAAATCAAGCACGAGTCAGACCACTTTTGAAGATTTCGGTGGCTGACTGGAAGGCCAAATTGATTTCAAATCTGATAGTTTATAGTTAAATCGAGTGTCCAGATTAGATGAATCCAACAAGCGTAAGATCACTCGGCTCCCACTTCTGTCTTTCAAATGTCATTTAAAAATTAAAGCATGACACACGTAAAATAAATAAATAAATATTTATATGTTAGAACTAGGTTTCCACATTCTCAAAGAAATTTGCATTAAATTTCATATTTATAAATATACCTTTATTTACATACCTAAAATTTACATATATGTCCCACTTCCCTAGCGATAGCTATTTTTTCGCCTATTACTACGTGTAATTTGCGTTTTTAAGTCGATAATTAAAGTAGATGAGCTAAGACTATGATTTGTTTTCTCTTTCTTTTAATTTTAATTGAAGCTTCCTTGAATGAAAAAAATATTACATCATGACTCCGCACTTAGAGTTATGTGCCGAGTCCAATGAAATTGTGTTATGAATGTGATCGGTCCGGTAACACCAATAAATATTTTCCTCGTGTTATTTGGATGTTATTGTGTGTTATTCAGGTGTTATTGTGCTCTGGAATATTCCTGGTGTTATAATAACATAATAACACATCGATAATACTTGATTAACACACAATAACACCTGAATAACACGAGGAGAATACTCTTTGGTGTTACCGGGCCGATCACCTCCACGGCGAAATTTCATTGGACTTCGCACGTAACTCTACGTGCGGAGTCGTGATGTAATATTATTATTATTATCATCATCATAAGTGCAGTATGTGCTGACAGATACAACAAAAAATTTCAATTAAGAATCGTATGAGTTGCATGGNCAATAACACATCGATAATACTTGATTAACACACAATAACACCTGAATAACACGAGTAGAATACTCTTTGGTGTTACCGGGCCGATCACCTCCACGGCGAAATTTCATTGGACTTCGCACGTAGCTCTACGTGCGGAGTCGTGATGTAATATTATTATTATTATTATCATCATAAGTGCAGTATGTGCTGACAGATACAACAAAAAATTTCAATTAAGAATCGTATGAGTTGCATGGGCCAACTAATCAAAAATAAATATGTGCTATACATGCTAGAATTTGACTAAATAAATAATTAATTAATTAAGAAGAAGGTTCGCATGCACATCACATAATTCGTATGTTCTACCTATTTAGGATTTCTCAAAAAATTATTCTAATCATTTATAAGTTTCAAAATATTTCAAATAATAAATGTTCCAGATTTAAATTTAAGGTTATCTATGGCCCCAACTTCGGCAAGTTTATAGCCAAACTGACAGCCCCAACGAGCCAAGTCTGATGAAGATTAAATTGATTTGATCTGAATCTGATCAAGGCCAGATGAAGTCGTTTAAGGATAATTGGAGGTTTTAGATGGTTAATTAAATATTCTAATGGATTTTGAATCTGACAAGCTTATAATAAAATTGAGCATCTCGTCAAGCCGAATCTAACTAGCTAAAGATCACTTGATTCTGACATCATTAGGACACTCAAATGCTCATAAAACATTACCTAATAAAAGGAATCCTTTTGGGTCGCCTGATTGAGTGGTTTGAATTCATGTGGTATTTACAAATGATTCCACTCACAATATCTGTAAATAGAACTCCACCCGCTTCATGAAACATGACTTGCAAACGAGGACGTGGAAGAGAAAGTTGAAGGAGTTCAAAGCTCTTGAGGTTTTTTGAGCTCCACCATTATCAGACTAACATCGACCAGCCACCACCGTTCAGCTGCCGCCATCGTAGGATGACTTACGACTTTAAGCGCTCCTCAACTGTCGCCACCACCGAACTACCACTGTTGTCATTGTCGAACCATCGTCTCTTTCTTGTCACTGCCATTACAGGACCACCACTGTCTGATTATCGCTATTTTCAGACAACTACTACCCAACCTTCCCCATCGAGCCGCTGCCACTGTCGGGTGACAATCCCTGCTTCTCGAGCACCACGTCCGCCAGAGCATAACTACTCAACAATCGCAGGATGACCTTCTATGCTTCCCGACAACTGCCAACCGGTCGTCGCTACTTCCTAGCCACCACCTACCAGCCGTCACAAGCACCACACTACCACTGCCCGACCGCTATCATCATGTCGTCGTCGCCGCCAGACCACCATTGCGCTACCACAATCGTCGGATTATCGTTGCTCTACCACCATGGCCACCACAGTCGAGTTATCGCCACAACTGATCCATGATCATTGAGTCTTGAACGCTATCGTATGGTCGCCACTACTGAAGTCACTTGTGTAACATTGTTTCCATCCATTCAATGGTCGATACATTCTTGTAATCTATATAGGCATGATAGAATTATTTCAACTGAGTTAAGCCTCATGGTTCTTTGCCCATACGAGAGTTTCCAGGTAAAAATCCTTATCGTCTTCTTTGTCATTTTCTCTTTACACGCATGTGTTGGATACATGCATTTTTATTTATAAGAATTAATATTATTGATATTTTTTTTAATATGATGTTAAAGATTTGAGAGTATATAAAAAACTGAATGTTAAAACAAAGATTTACATGCCACTTGATTCGGATGTATTTACATATCTAACCTCTAAACTTCAATTTTTATGTACATGTCATCTTACTTATACATGCAACGATGCATTTCATATTTTAAAAAAGTTAAAATGATGATATTTCTGATGTAATATGAAAATTTTGAGTGATACATGTTGTGAAAAACGACTGCAATAAAATAAAAAACAGGATTGAGAAAATTTTGCAAAATAGAAACCGCAATGAAACACACAGATTTACGTGGACCGGGCTCCACATAACCAAACAATACAAATATGCAAATGAAGTTTAGGCCTTTTATATGTAAACATTTAAGCACTACACCTTTTTATTTATTTCAATCAACTCCTTATCCATTGTCTCCCCATAATTGCCCTATGTTTAGCCCATTTGTCAGCTCGCTTCTTCCCGAGTGATTCTTGTGTTGACTGACTCGTGACTCGATCGGTTTCTATATCACATGTCTTGTTCAAATTCTCTGATGTTATCCGGCTTTTTGGTTCGTCTACTCTGTGAGCCAACAGTCTGATTAATGCATGAGCTTTAATTCGTCTGTTTTCTGGCTTCTGATTGATGGTTCGGTCGTGACCTATCCTTCGGGTATATTTATTCACATTTCTCTTGCTCATAACCACTCGACGATCCGAGCGATGACATTCGAATTATACCATCATCAATTTGACAAATTACAAATTTAATATTTTGGAGTGCTGTGGTTGTAGCGGTGCAAATTAAGATGTGCTTTTAAATACAGATCCTGACCCCAAAAACAATTTAATAAATTACATATTGCTGCCTTCGCAGTTCGCACGTAATTGTCGATATTAAAAAATATCATTGTCTCACACGCAATCATCAATCTTTGCTGGTTTTTTTAATTTTTTTTAAAAAATTACATGTATACCACCTCACTCATATGTAACGTCTAAATAAGCCTCCATTTGGGGCAGTTTATTTGGTGCGGTGGTGTTTTGAAAACGCGTCCGACCTATTTGGGTAAACTGTGTTTTGACAGCTTATGCGTTTTCAAAATTTATATATATACCACCTTATTTTTAAATGCCATAGGAGATATTTACACGCATACCATATATTGAAAAAGCCTGCAAATAAAGAGAGTATAGTGAGTCAAGAGTTTACTATAACTAGGGGAGAGAGTCCCCTATACTCGTACTTTTGTCTCCTATTTATAAAAGTGTATTTTGTATAATAATCGATAGGAGGAAACAAATATAGAAATCATTTTTAATATGATTCATGCTCTAATTAATTATATGAATTTTATATCATATATGTATTACAATTTGAATTTTAACATAGTGGCAATCGACAGGTTGACTTGCTCAATCTCAGCTGATTGAGGTTGTTGGTCGAGTGACGATTGTGTCTTTCGGAGTGTCTCGATCGGTCGAGACACTTGAATTTATGGTGATCATGCTTACCCCAAGTCGGTCGACCAATTGTGATCGGGTGCTCGAGTCTGCAACAGTTCTCATGTCTCCCATACCGGTAGGTCGGTCGCATTGGTCTGATCCCCCTATCTTGCAAGGCTTAGGGTGGATCTTGTCATTGTATATTCGACGTATCTGACAAGACTCGTCGTCGGGATAATCTACGCCTCACTATCGGCGGATCTCGCCACTACCAAGCTATGAATCATCTCTAGTGCTTGGACATCAAAAGAAAGGAGAGAACAATTACGAAAATCATTCTTAATATGATTTATGCTCCAATTAATTATATGAATTTTATATAATATTTGTATTACAATTTGAATTTTAACATGGTGGTAATTGAGAGACCGACTTTTCTGAGCTCGACTGATTGGGGTAACCTGTTAAGTGGCAACTGTCTTTCGGAATATGTGTCAGTTGGTCGAGGCTCTCAATTTTATGATTATCTCGCTAGCCCCGGGTTTATATAGAGATTAAATAACTTATTTGTTGTTGAAATGGAAGCAACATACTCGCCCACAATCAACCCACCATAACTTATTTCATCCAATTTTCAAATTCTAACTCAAAAACCAAACTCTTTGTAAAATATAATTTAGAACGCATTTGTTTAAAATTTTTTTAAAAATAAATAAATTGCTTTAAACAAGTTACTCACTAACTTGTTTTTTTTTCGCCTTTAAACTAGTTAAAATAATTTGAATTTTGGCTCGGATCAAGATAGGGATTGAAATAAATAAGTCAAGCTATGAATTGAATTTTTTCTTAGCTGACTTCAATTCATTCATGGATCGGCTTGAACTAAGTCGGGATCGACTTGCAGTATCTTTTATTAATAAAGATTATATATGTAATACTAATTAAATTTGAATATAAGAAGTCACGAGTGCACTTCAAGCCGATTTCGAGCTGTAACAAGACCACATAACTTAACAGTTAATTTCAATCTTGAGCTGGATTGAGCCCAATCCAAGCTTAATAGATTCAAATAACTCAATTTGAGCCAACTCGTTTTTATTTTCAGCTAAATTGAGCCCGGTTCAATCTTGAATCGGCTCACTTGTAAATCAAATATGACGAGCCACAAGCCAATTTGAAGCAGCATTAAGGGTCTATTTGCGGCAGCTGCGACTGTTTGAAGAAACGGTTGTGAAACTACTGAAGAAAAATTTGAGATTTTAAAAGTTGTGGTGACTATTATAATTTTTTAAAAAAATCAAATCATAGTTTTCTAACGGTCATCGTAAGTAGTCAAATAAAATCTAAAAATACAATTTTGAAGAGCAATTTTTTTACAACACAAACCAGAAGTATGCTGCGGAGCCGCACCCAGATGCAACCTAATAAATCTATTTAATAGATTTCGAACCGACCCGAAGAAANTTCTTTTTTTATTTTTAAAAAAATTACATATATATCACCTCACTCATATGTAACGTCTAAATAAGCCTCTCTTTGGGGCAGCTTATTTGGTGCGGTGGTGTTTTGAAAATGCGTCTGACCTGTTTGAGTAAACTGTGTTTTGACAGCTTATGCGTTTTCAAAATTTATATATATACCACCTTATTTTTAAATGCCATAGGAGATATTTACACGCATACCATATATTGAAAAAGCCTGCAAATAAAGAGAGTATAGTGAGTCAAGAGTTTACTATAACTAGGGGAGAGAGTCCCCTATACTCGTACTTTTGTCTCCTATTTATAAAAGTGTATTTTGTATAATAATCGATAAGAGGAAACAAATATAGAAATCGTTTTTAATATGATTCATGCTCTAATTAATTATATGAATTTTATATTATATATGTATTACAATTTGAATTTTAACATAATTGCAACCGACATGTTGACTTGCTCAATCTCAGCTGATTGAGGTTGTCGGTCGAGTGACGATTGTGTCTTTCGGAGTGTCGTGATCGGTTGAGAGACTTGAATTTATGGTTATCTTGCTTACCCCAAGTCGGTCGACCAATTGTGATCTGGTGCTCGAGTTTGAAACAGTTCTCATGTCTCCCATACCGGTAGGTCGGTCTCCTTGGTTTGATCCCCTATCTTGCAAGGATTAGGGTGGATATTGTCATTGTATATTCGACGCATCTGACAAGACTCGTCGTCGGGATAATCTACGCCTCACTATCGGCGGATCTCACCGCTACCAAGCTATGAATCATCGCTAGTGCTTGGACATATATTGAGCTCCACAGTTTATTGTCGACAGAACCAGGAAAGAGAGATCCCCTTTACTCATACTTTTGTCTCCTATGTATTTCGTACATCAAAAGAAAGGAGAGAACAAATACGAAAATCATTCTTAATTTGATTTATGCTCCAATTAATTATATGAATTTTATATCATATTTCTATTATAATTTGAATTTTAACATTATGGAAATTGAGAGACTGGCTTTTCTGAGCTCAGTTGATTGGGGTGACCGGTTAAGTGACGACTGTGTCTTCCGGAATATGTGTCAGTTGGTCGAGGCTCTCAGCTGTATGATTATCTCGCTAGCCCCATTTATATAGAGATTAAATAACTTATTTGCTGTTGAAATGGAAGCAACATACTCGCCCACAATCAACCCCCCATAACTTATTTCATCCAATTTTCAAATTCTAACTCAAAAACCAAACTCTTTGTAAAATATAATTTAGAACGCATTTGTTTAAAATTTTTAAATAAATAAATAAATTGCTTTAAACAACTTACTAACTTATTTTTTTTCGCCTTTAAACAAGTTAAAATAATTTGAATTTTGGCTCGGATCAAGATGGGGATTGAAATAAATATGTCAAGCTATGAATTGAATTTTTTCTGAGCCAACTTCAATTCATTCATGGATCGGCTCGAACTAAGTCGGGATCGACTTGCAGTATTTTTTATTAATAAAGAGTATATATATAATACTAATTAAAGTTGAATATAACAAGTCACGAGTCCACTTCAAGCCAATTTCGAGCTGTAACAAAACCAAATAACTTAACAGTTAATTTCAATCTTGAGTTGGATGGAGCCGAATCCAAGCTTAATAGATTCAAATAACTCAATTTGAGCCAACTCGTTTTTATTTTTAGCTAAATTGAGCCCGGTTCAATCTTGAATCGGCTCACTTGTAAATCAAATATGACGAGCCACAAGCCAATTTGAAGCAGCATTAATGGTCTATTTGCGGCAGCTGTGACTGTTTGAAGAAACGGTTATGAAACTACTGAAGAAAAATTTGTGATTTTAAAAGTTGTGGTGACTATTACAATTTTTTTTAAAAGTCAAATCATAACTTTCTAGCGGTCACCGTAAGTAGTCAAATAAAATCTAAAAATACAATTTTCAAGAGCAAATTTCTTACAACACAAACCAAAAATAATATTACCAAATAAAAAAAAGGTATGCTGCGGAGCCGCACCCAGATGCAACCTAATAAATCTATTTAATAGATTTCGAACCGACCCGAAGAAATTTTACCTTCTAACTCTATATGAACCCCCTCCCTCCCTCCCTTGCCGAAAAACTCCATCCCTCATCTTCTTCCTCAACAAAGAGCACCATTTTCTCAAATGACCAAGTTCTCATCACTTCCCCCACTCCTCCTCTTCCTCCTCCTCTCCTTCCTCTCCCCTGGTTCGTCTCGCATTACCTTCTCCCCATCACACCCCATGATTTCTTCTTTAATTTCTGCTCTGCTCTAACCTCCATTCAAATTACAGGTGCAAAGGCGGCTTTTTTCACCCTCACCAACAACTGCGGCTACACCGTATGGCCCGGCATCCTCTCCGGCGCCGGCACTCCGCCGCTCTCCACCACCGGCTTCGTCCTCAACTCCGGTCAATCTCGCTCCCTCGACATCCCCTCCTCCTGGTCCGGCCGTCTNATTCTCATCACTTCCCCCACTCCTCCGCTTCCTCCTCCTCTCCTTCCTCTCCCCTGGTTCGTCTCGCATTACCTTCTCCCCATTCCACCCCATGATTTCTTCTTTAATTTCTGCTATGCTCTAACCTCCATTCAAATTACAGGTGCAAAGGCGGCTTCTTTCACCCTCACCAACAACTGCGGCTACACCGTATGGCCCGGTATTCTCTCCGGCGCCGGCACTCCGCCGCTCTCCACCACTGGCTTCGTCCTCAACTCCGGTCAATCTCGCTCCCTAGACATCCCCTCCTCCTGGTCCGGCCGTCTCTGGGGCCGCACCTACTGCTCCACCAACGAATCCACCTCCTCCTTTTCCTGCCTCACCGGCGACTGCAACTCAGGCCAACTCGAGTGCTCCGGCAGTGGCGCCTCCCCTCCCGCCACCCTCGCTGAATTCACCCTCGACGGCAGCGGAGCCAGGGATTTCTTCGACGTCAGTCTCGTCGACGGCTATAATCTCCCCATTCTCGTCTCTCCGAGCTCCGCCGTATCTTCCTCCGGCTACAATTGCACGTCCACCGGCTGCCTCGTCGACCTCAATGGACTCTGCCCCTCGAATCTGAAAGTCGACTCCGGCGGGCGGAGCGTGGCCTGCAAAAGCGCCTGCGAAGCCTTCGGGAAGCCGGAGTACTGCTGCAGCGGAGCTTATGGAAGTCCGAACACCTGCAAACCATCTTCTTACTCTCAGATCTTTAAGAACGCATGCCCGCGAGCTTACAGCTACGCTTATGACGATGCTACCTCTACTTTCACTTGCCCCACCGGCGTAAACTACATCATCACTTTCTGCCCCAATACCTCGAGGTATTGCATAAAAGTTAAAAAAGTTATATTTTTGCACAAATTTTAAATTCAAAAAGCAAATTTTTGTTCAGATTTGGGGATTTTTAAGCTTCTGGTTTGGTTATTTGGTTGCAGCCAGAAAGAAGGGGAGAACGATCCGCGGGCAGCTGCGGTACCGCTGATCAACGATACGATGGTGTTCTTGGGTCCCGCGAGCGGCGGCGCGGTGGCGAATACGTGGCGTTTCGCCGCGGTGGCGTTGGCCACCGCTTTATCGGCGTTTTGGGTGCAGTTCTAGAAAACGGAGAAGGCGGAGGCGTGCCGTTCTGCAACGCGCTTTTTGCGTTCGGCGACGCGCTTTTCGGTAAGCGAATTTTGAACGCAATTTAACGTTTGGAGTGGCGGGCGGAGATTTCTGTGGCCGGCCGGCGTTGGAGGTGATGAAGCCGGCGGAGCATTAGTTATATTATTTATTTTGGGTATTTATTATATATTTATAATGGCATTGTTAGGAAGGAACAGATAGTATATATTTATTACGTTGCTTTTAGTGAAATTTATTTAATTAATTTAATTTGATTTCCAGGCTGTATCTAAATCTTGAATTTCTTTTTTAAAAATAAAAAGTCAAAACATGAGGCTGTTGATTATATTTATTTCTCCTTAAATTTATAAGCATGACGCTCATAGTTAGGGCTGTCAATTTGGCTCGTTGTTCGTGAACAGTTCGTGTTCGGCTCGTTAAGCAGCTCGTGTTCGGCTNAAAAAAAAAGCTTAAATTTATATGCATGACACTCATAGTTAGGGCTATCAATTTGGCTTGTTGTTCGTGAACAACTCGTGTTCGACTCATTCGTTAAGCCTAACAAGCCGAACACGAACAAATTTTTAAGCTCGAAATGTAAACGAGCCGAACACGATCAACAGTTTGTTCACTCGCGTTCGGCTCGAAATGACTCGAAAAAAAAATTATTTAACTTTTTATATGACAATATATTATATATATTATTTATATAATAATATATTATATATATTTCTGTATAAGTTTAAATCATAACACCTTATGTGACAATGTGGTTAGTGTCTTTTTCTGTATATATTTGATATATGTTCGAATATCATACTTTATATTTATTTTTCTCAATTTTAGTTTAATGAGCCAATTTCGAGCCGAACACGTACACACTGTTCACAAGCCGATTTCGAACACGATTCGATTTTGGACACGAGCTAGTTCGAACTAGCCGAACACGAACCAAGCCTGAGCTCGCTCAAGCTCGGCTCGTTTACAACCCTTCTCATAGTCCGTTTGAGGATATGGCACTGAATAGCAGTTTGGTCTATTTAGGTAAATTGTATTTTTGTAGCTTTTCAAAAAGTCCCAACTAAAATCTGCATTTTCTCACCGATCATGACTAGGCGTTGTGGCAGCTTTCTAGTTACGATCTAATTTTTCTCACAAAAAAAAAATTATAACGAACACAACAACTTTTGAACATCAGATTATTCTTTAGCAGCATTACAGTTGTTTTTTAATAAACTGCAGCTTCCCCAAACAGTCCTTTAAGCTATTTATTAAATTATCGAATCATGTATCACTTTTTTGCTTTAAATAAAGTATATCTAAGAAAATTAAATGAGCCTCAAAAGAAGATTTTATTATAACTTCACCAATAAAACTTAATTACCTTACATATGATCTTAAAACCATAGCTAATGACTCCATACAATGCACATATATTAAATAATGTAATTAATAATAATACATCAAAATAATTTTATAAATTATAAAGTTGTAGTTTGTTTATTTATATCAAACATTCAACTTTTCATATTTATATATATGACACTCAAATCTTCGATAAATTATAACTTTCATGCGAAGTTTATGATAATGAAGGGTTATAAATATAAATAGACAAATGTGGTATGTAAATACATTGGAATTACGCGGTATGTATGTAAATGAAGCTGTTGTGCTGCTCGCCGTGTATCTCTGGTAGTGCACTCACGTGTTCGATTCCGCCTGAATACATCTTCCTTACAGTACCGGATCAAGTGGTTAGCTACATTAAGGTTGCTAGAGGTCCGTATCATAGCCTCTAGCTATATATATATATATATATATATACATATATATATATATATATATATATATATATATATATATATANTTATGTAATTTTAAATCATAACACCTTATGTGACAATGTGGTTAATGTCTTCTTCTGTATATATTTGATACAGGTTCGAATCCCACATTTTACATTTTTTTTTCTCAATTTTAGTTTAACGAGTCAATTTTGAGCCGAACACGAACACAAATATTTAAATCGAGCCGAACACGAACACACTGTTCACGAGCCAATTTCGAACACGAGCTATTTCAAACGAGCCGAACACAAGCCAAGTCTGAGCTCGCTAAAGCTCGGCTCGTTTACAACCCTACTCATAGTTCGTTTGAGGATATGGCACTGCATAACATTTTGGTCTATTTAGGTAAATTGTATTTTTGTAGCTTTTCAAAAAGTCTCAACTGATATCTGCATCTTCTCACCGGTCATGACTGGGTGTTGTTGCAGCTTTCTAGCTACGATTTAATTTTTCTCACAAAAAAAATATATAATAAACACAACAACTTTTGAACATCATATTATTCTTTAGCAGCATTACATTTATTTTTTAATAAGCTGCAGCTTCCCCAAACAGGCCTTTGAGTTATTTATTAAATTACCGAATCATGTATCACATTTTTTCTTTAAATAAAATATATCTAAGAAAATTAAATGAGCCTCAAAAGATGATTTGATTAGAACTTCACCGATAAAACTTAATTACCTTACATATGATCTTACAACCATAGCTAATGACTCCATACAATACACATATATTAAATAATGTAATTAACAATAATACATCAAAATAATTATATAAATTATAAAGTTGTAGTTTGTTTATTTATATCAAACATTCAATTTTTCATATTTACATAGATGACACTGAGATCTTCGGTATTACATAAAAAATATCACTATTACTTTTAGAAATAAATTATAACTTTCATGCAAAGTTTACGATAATGAAGGGTTATAAATATAAATAGATAAATGTGATATGTTAATACATAGGAATTACGTGGTATGTATGTAAATGAAGCGTATTTTTTAATGTATATTAGCATACTATTTTTAAGCAATCAAAAGAAAAATAAATGAAAGCTCTAACCATGTATATGGTAATTAAAATAATAAATCCAAGTTATAATGAAGGTTAAGATCTAATATTTTTATTATTTATTATTACACGAATGAGAAAATATTATGTCCAGATAATCATACGTATAGTCGACGACGTGGATATTCACCATCGTGTGCACGTCAAAAGGACCGATGTTGTATTATCTTCACACATACAGAAATATATATATATATGAACAGTTGTGCTGCTCGCAGTGTATCTTTGGTAGTGCACTCACGTGTTCGATTCCGCCTGGATACATCTGCCTTACAGTATCAGATCGAGTGGTTAGGTACATTAAGGTTGCTAGAGGTTCGTATCATAGCCTCTAGCTATATATATATATATATATATATATATATATATATATATATATATATATATATATATTAACGGTTCAACTACTTGAGAAAAATGACATTTGATTAGGATTCTAACCTAACCACCAATTATCTGACTACCCCATTTTAAAACGAAGTATGGAAGCCAATCAATATTTAAAATATCATGTTATCGTGGAAGTTTTGCGGTGTCCACGTGGCAACACGTCACTCCTCTCACTTTCAAGGTTTGGCCATCCCGCTCAACAACATGGGCCCCACTTAATCCAAATTTTTGAAGCCACGTGGCAAAAAAAAGATAATACAAAGAAGAATATTTAGAGAATAATAATTCACTTAGGAGCATGGGATCAAATCAAATGATGGGAATACCGTATTCTTAATTTACTAAATTGCTAATTTCTTATACTCAATTTACTTAGATTTTTTTTCAAATTATATGCATAATTCAATTTAATCTTGTTAAAAAAAGAGGGATGAGTGCTTCGAGATTTGTGACTATAGAATGATTATTTAATATCTTTATAATGCATAAAAAATCAAAATACGCTAAGTTGATGTAACAAAAATTTTTACGTAGAAAACTCGAAAAGTAAAAAAACAATGAGTCTAGCCATGCCATAAGTAACTCACTATAACTTGATGAACACGTGTAAAAATCATTATCCCATAGGCATGAGAGAGGCACGCGAGTACAATATTGGTATGTATAAAATTTCGTTGCACAAGAGCCGTGAGCAGTTGCGTTCACTGAATTTTTGTTGCATCGTATTTGAAGTGTGTTATTACACGATGCACAGAGAGATATGATGTTGTTTGGCGGTAAGTAGGATTTAACTTAAATAATATTTAATAAATCCTGTAAGTGTGGATTTATCAAACATAGAGTTGGTTGAGCCCTGAAAAATGCTTGGTATGTTAGTAAGTAAATTCTGATAAGTTATGAGAAATTGTTTGACAGTTTTAAACAAATTTTACATGTTTTATTGAACATCTAAATATTAATATCTAAAAAATATATAAAGGAGTATCCTAGCCTCAAAATATATTAAAAAGAAGCAATTGCATTAATTAATAATTAGTTATATAAATCAATAATAATTTTTTAACCTAATTACTTATTAGTCAATAATTGAAGATTAATCAATTATTAATTGTATGAATTAAAACATTTAAATTTTGATTAAGACATTTAAAATATAAAATATTTTTTTATTTATTAATTAAATATTAAATAATTATATATAAAAATTTCTACTTATAACTAAATTGATAATATATAAATTATTTATTAATAAAAATAAATTAAGGCCATAAACCTATCTTTATATTTCTCTGTTTGCCCGAAACCCTCTCCGACATCCTCCCCCTCTATCGTTTTCACCTATAACTTCTCATATTTGCCCAAAACTCTCACTTATGTCACTCTCCCTACTGGTTGTGCCCAAAACCAATGCCTTCTAGAATGAATCTTCCTGGTATAGTCGCCATTAAAACTAGCTGGGAAGGAAATGATACTGAGACCACCGAATCTCAAATATTTCTTATCCTTGCTCTCCGCTCCTACTAAAAACTATCGAGGAAGGTAAGCCTTTTCGCGCCATTCTTTTTCATGACTCTTTCCAGACCTACTAAATCCATTGTTTCAGAGGAACTGTTTAGCTGTTAAGCAGGATGTAGTTTAAATATGATATAATAAATTCTATAAATTTGGAATTATGATATCATGAGACGATTAAATCCCGAACACTGTTTGATATGCTAGTAAATCATGATAAATCATAAGAAATAATTTGACAACTTTAGAAGAATTCAACATGATTTGTGGGATGGAAGATCAAAAAATAAAAATTAAATAAAAAATACAAGTAAATATCTAAAGTTAAGTACACATTACATTTACTAATAATAAAATATATAAATTAATAAATAATATATTTTGATAGAAAAGTTAATTATCAAATAATAATTTTATATTATTAAATTATTAATTATATAAATTATGAACTACTAAAAATTTGATCAAATGATTAAAAATTTAAATATACCTTTAATTATTAATTAAATATTAAATAATTATATATTAATTAACTGATTAATATTAGTTGAATAATATATAAAACAATCATTAATTATTAATCAGTTAAATTAATAAAATTAACTTTAAACAAAAATAAAATAAAACCACACGCGAATCTCGATCTTCACCCTATGCCCTAAACCCTCGCCTACATCCTCCTCCTCCCAGTTTCGTCCAAAACCATCGACTCCATGATCGAACCTTTGCGATACACTCGCCATCATAACTAGATNAATAATGCATAAAAAATCAAAATACGCTAAGTTGACGTAGCAAAAGTTTTTACGTAGAAAACCCGAAAAGTAAAAAAACAACGAGTCTAGCCATGTCATAAATAACTCACTATAACTTGATGAACACATGTATAAATCATTATCCCATAGGCATGAGAGAGGTACACGATTACAATATTGTTATGTATAAGATTTCGTTGCACAAGAGTCGTGAGCGGTTGCGCTTGCTGAAATTTTGTTGCATTGTATTTGAAGTGCGTTATTACAAGATACACAGAGGGGATGTGGGATCTAGCTTTTAGGGGTTGTTTGGTGGTAAGTAGGATTTAACTTAAATAATATTTAATAAATCCTGTAAGTGTGGATTTATCAAACCTTGAGCTGGTTAAGTTCTGAAAAATGCTCGGTATGTTAGTAAGTAAGTTTTGATAAATTATGAGAAATTGTTTGAGTGTTTTAAACGAATTTTACATGTTTTATTGAACATCCAAATATTAATATTTAAAAAATATATAAAGGAGTATCCTAGCCTCAAAATATATTAAAAAGAAGCAATTGCACTAATTAATAATTTGTTATATATATCAATAATCATTTTTTACCTAATTACTTATTAATCAATAATTAATTGTATAAATTAAAACTTATTTAAATTTTGATTAAGACATTTAAATATAAATATTTTTTTTTTTTATTAATTAAATATTAAATAATTATACATAAAATTTTCTAATTATAAATAAATTGATAATATATAAATTATTTATTAATAAAAATAAATTAAGGCCATAAACCTATCTTCATATTTCTCTGCTTGCCCGAAACCCTCTCCGACATCCTCCCCCTCTATCGATTTCGCCTATAACTGCCCAAATTTGTCCAAAACTCTCACTTATGTCACTCTCCTTATTGGTTGTGCCCAAAACTAACACCTTCTAGAATGAATCTTCCCCGTGTATAGTTGTCATTAAAGCTAGCTGGGAAGGAAATGATACTGAGATCTTCGAAACTCAAATATTTCTTATCCAATTGTTTTGTTGTTAAGTAGGATTTAGTTTAAATATGATATAATAAATTCTATAAATTTGGAATTATGAAATCATGAGATGATTATACCTCGAACACTGTTTGATATGCTAGTAAGTAAATCATGATAAATCCTAAGAAATAATTTGATAACTTTAGAAGAATTCAACATGATTTGTCGGATGGAACTTAACAAAATAAATATTAAATACAAAATACAAGTAAATATCTGAAGTTTCAAGCACATAAAAAACTCGCATTTACATTTACTAATAACAAAATATATAAATTAATAAATAGTATATTTTGATAGAAAAAGTTAATTATCAAATAATAAATTTATATTAATAAATTATTAATTATATAAATTATGAACTACTAAAAATTTGATCAAGTGATTAAAAATTAAAATATACTTTTAATTATTAATTAAATATTAAATAATTATATATAAATTAACTGATTACTATTAATTGAACAATATATAAAGCAATCATTAATTATTAATCAGTTAAATTAATAAAATTAACTTAAACAAAAATAAAATAAAACCACACGGGAATCTCGATCTTCACCCTATGCCCTAAACCCTCGCCTGCATCCTCCCCCTCCCAGTTTCGTCCAAAACCATCGACTCCATGATCGAACCTTTGCGATACACTCGCCATCATAACTAGATGCCGGGATCGTGGCTTATTAAAAATACTGCGTAAATCCTACTTAAAAACGGCTGCGAAACAGCCCCTTAAAGTTGATCTTGATTCTGACATTTCGATCCAAATTCAGATCGTGTACCAGACTGATCATCGGCTATACACAGCATGGGGGGTTCTAAAGTTCANTCTTGATTCTGACCTTTCGATCCAAATTCAGATCGTGTACCAGACTGATCATCGGCTATACACAGCATGGGGGGTTCTAAAGTTCAAGTGAACAAGGCTCATAAAAGCCGCTTCGCCTCCAAGTCCTCACGGAAGGCGCACAAGGTTCCTCTCGCTGGTGCGCAAAGCAAAAATTGATTTCGATTCTTAATTTTCTTTATGTTCGCCACACATTTTTGTTTAACGATTGTCTTCCATTTCAGTTAAAAGCAGAATTGGTAAACCCGAGAAGAAGTCTATGAAGGGTGCCCNTTTTTAACGATTGTCTTCCATTTCAGTTAAAAGCAGAATTGGTAAACCCGAGAAGAAGTCTATGAAGGGTGCCCNTAATGCAGGAATATGAACAATTTTGAACGGACGGTCCGGAAAGTTTCTCTTGATTAAATGACGTTTGATGGACATTTGAGTGCCTTAACAATGTCAGAATTGATCAATTTTGTGCTCGTTGGATTCGTCTTGTCGAGATGCTTGATTTGACTATGAACTCGCTATATTCGACATTCTTTTGACATTTCAAATGCCTCCATAAATTCTCCAAGAGTGGTTTAATGATTTGATCTGGACTTGATTTGACGCAGATTAGATTGACTTTCATATCATTAGGTCATTCGCATCGAGCCGATCAATTTGACTATAAGTTTGCTGAAATCGGAGCTCTTGATGACTCTTAATCGAAGTTTGAATATTTCTTGTTTAAAAAATTGTACCGAGATTTGTGCTGGCTGATGAAAATTTGTTGGTGACGTATCACTCTCCATCGCCTTCTCTCTCCTCTCCTTCTCTCTTGCCACCCGTAAGTCACACACAAGAAGAAGAAAACAAGGATTAGTAACCTTCACACCAAGAAGGAAGCACACTAAATTACATGCAATTCCTTCTTATAGACGTAAGCCTCAGGAGAGAGAGCAGGTGAAATTTTTGCCTTTCCTGTNCTTTGTTTCTAATTTATTAAACTTCAGTATTTTGAAAAATTAATTCTATTTTTATATATNAACCCTGCTTCACTTCTTTGATCAATCTACAATATATCCTATTATTTTGTTCAGTATACTATCTATCTTACAATAATTATCATTTAATAATTTTCAAACCAACAATTTCATTTTTTTCATTATTTTTCATTCATATTTAATACGTTATTTTCTTTGTTTCTAATTTATTAAACTTCAGTATTTTGAAAAATTAATTCTATTTTTATATATATTTTTTTAAAGATTGAACACACTTACACTGTCTGCACTTAATGTATCAATTTCTCATTGGTATATTTAAGCTTGGGATTTTTATCCTTTTCGATCACCATATACGCATATTCGATCACCATATACGCATATTCGATCACCATATACACATAACATATTTAATAGATTTATGAAGTGTCTGCTTTTTCGATATTTTAATGTATATGCATTTTGAGGGTGCAGAGTAACTGGAATGTATGTATTTTAGAAAATCAGGAGTTTTTTTTTTAACTTTTTGGATTAAAATCAAATGCATTAAGCAATTTTGCACATGAAAAACTATGGTTGATCTCACACTGCATTAAAAATCATATTATCAACTAAATAGGATTGAACATAACATTAAATTCTTTTAAGTGAAATGTCTCAGATTATTGTATTTATAAAACCTAAGTTCCCTAAAATTAGTGAAGACTTGTGAGGGATAAACATTTTAANGTCATATTATCAACTAAATAGGATTGAACATAACATTAAATTCTTTTAAGTGAAATGTATTTGTATGTTACTCAGATTATTGTATTTATAAAACCTAAGTTCCCTAAAATTAGTGAAGACTTGTGAGGGATAAACATTTTAAATAAATAGAAATGGTGTCAAGATTAGAGCAGAATTGTTTTGCTCATGATGCATTATGAGTTAAACTATAGTTTCTTGAATTGCATGAAACTGCTACAGGAATCATGAAAATGAGCTCTTTCTCAAAGCCTCAAGTTCTCTCTCAAGTCTTCTCCTTTCATTTGAGAGGTGAGATTCTATTTATAGTGTTTAGAGTGTAATGCAGGAATATGAACAATTTTGAACGGACGGTTCGGAAAGCTTCTCTTGATTAGATGACGTTTGATGGACATTTGAGTGCCTTAACGATATCAGAATTGATCAATTTTGTGCTCGTTGGATTCGTCTTGTCGAGATGCTCGATTTGACTATGAACTCGCTAGATTCGACATTCTTTTGACCTTTCAAATGCCTCCATAAATTCTCCAAGAGTGGTTTAATGATTTGATCTGGACTTGATTTGACTCAGATTAGATTGACTTTCATATCATTAGGTCATTCTCATCGAGCCGATCAATTTGACTATAAGTTTGCTGAAATCGGAGCTCTGGATGACTCTTAATCGAAGTTTGAATATTTCTTGTTTAAAAAATTGTACCGAGATTTGTGCTGGCTGATGAAAATTTGTTGGTGATGTATCACTCTCCATCGCCTTCTCTCTCCTCTCCTTCTCTCTTGCCACCCATAAGTCACACACAAGAAGAAGAAAACAAGGATTAGTAACCTTCACACCAAGAGGGAAGCACACTGAATTACATGCAATTCCTTCTTATAGACGTAAGCCTCAGGAGAGAGAGCAGGTGAAATTTTTGCCTTTCCTGTAAGCCACCTTTTAATTCCAGATTAGCTACCATACTTAGCTATCTTTTAGGCCCATTAAGGAAATAGCTTGATTTGCAAATATCCCTTTCTTCATCTGCCAACATTCAAGATGGCGGGATCCTCTTATGGAAAGAGAGATGGTGGGATCCGCAAAAGGGAACAGGGGAGGCGGGATACATGAGAAAAAAGCGGGAAGCTTTAATTAGGAAGTTAATTAATCACATAATTAACACTAATAATTTTCCAAATGAAGTGCACAGGGCTCCAGATCCTCAACAATTCTCCCAATTGGAGACCGGGACACTGACTGCACTATCCACTGGCTGCTCTGACTGCTGGATGTATTGATATTTTCCTCAAATGTGATATCCTCCACCCCTGCAATTCAAAATCCCGGTCTTCATTCCAGAAAACTGCTGAAGTCGAGCACAACTTCAGCTTCTCAAGAGTAACACCCTCAGTTGATATATCAGCATCAATATAGTTTTGTTCCTACAAATTTTTTCCCGTGTTACTCATGAATATGCTTACAACTCCTACTGTATGGGCAATATCCTGCCTCAACTGAAAGTCTTTTTCAATAAGTCCAACATTGTACCTCTTACTGTCATAAAGCGTAGTCTTCACCCGGTACACCCACTTGTTATGCAATGCCTTCTTTTTTGGTGGAAGCTCTGCCAGTTCCCACTTACTCAAACTTTCATCTTGCAAGATTTGTTCATAGCTTTATGGTTCTCCACCATCTGTGCGCACAAGACCTGGTTTTCATGCCTTTGGCTCTCTGTCACTTTTCAGGAAACTGACATTCTTCTGCTTCCTTATAATGCACCTCTGACTCATGTGTCCACCCCTGAGTAAACCTGTAGTCATATATAATGTGTCAGTTTTCTTACCCCGAGCCAGCACTAATGTTCCTTTAGTAACCTTTCAGGTACTATCTGAGAACACTACTGAATGACCACCCCCATTGAGCTGCCTAACAGAAATGAGGTTTTCTTTAATTTAGGAACGTGCCTGACTATTTGCAAAGTCCATTTACTCTTCTTGGGGAGTGCAATATCTACATCTCCCATCCCCACCACGTCTAGAGCTTTTTCATCAGCCAGATGTACCTTCTCAAAGTTGCCTGCAACATAATTTCACATCAACTCCTGGTGGGACGATGTATGGAATGAAGCCACTGAATCTAGAATCTAGTCATCAACAGAACTGTAAACTGCCAGCAATAGCATATCATATATCTCTTCAATTACAATATTAACGTCATCATTCTCCTTCTTGAAATTCCTACAGTTCTTTTTTATGTGGCCAGCCTTGCCACAATTCCAGCATGTTATATGCTGATCAAACTTTGATTTTGATCTTCCTCTGTTTGAGTTCTTGCCCCGTGATCTTCCTCTGGAATCAACAATCAGTGCTGAATTCGAACCCGAGGTCTCGCTAGAATCTTTCGTGCGCATCTCCTCAGCCAAAATCAAATCACGAATATCATCATATTTTAATTTAGATTTACATGCAGAACCGCTAACTGTCATTCTCATGGCTTCCCAGCTATTTGACAATGAAACAAACAATATCAACGCACGTATCTCATCATCAAAATTAATTTTAACAGAAGGCAATTGATTTGTGATATTATTGAACTCATTCAGGTGTTGAGCAACAGACACACCTTCCGCTATCTTCAAGTTGAATAATTTTTTTATCAGGTGCACCTTGTTATTTGCCGATGGCTTTCCATACATACTTGATAAAGCCGCCATGAGATCTGCAGTAGTCTTCTCCTTGATGACGTTGTGGGGAACTGATCTCGAAAGGGTCAATCGAATAACCCCCACAAACTGTCGATCCAACAGATTCTATTCCG
>JXCR01120525.1:0-28781 GCA_002079205.1 Phalaenopsis hybrid cultivar
AAATTGAGCCTTCAATTGAACTCAAAACCATTTCCATTCTTCACCAAAGTTGTCCCTTATAATTGTCTACACCAAATGCAACAATTAATTGGGCCAATTGACATGGTTAACCTAGCTCAAACCCAAGTTTTGGTCATTTGCACCCACTTGGACCCATGCANGTTCACTCAATGAAAACATCCTTAATTAAAATTTTAAGGACTCACCAAGATATGACAGGGTTAAAAAAATTACCAAAATTTTACCTTTCCTGCTCTTCATAAACTGCCTTAACATGCATTTTAAGAGTTAGGAAAATTACCAAAATTTTACCTTTCCTGCTCTTCATAAACTGCATTAACATGCATTTTAAGTTTCAGGTGGGTAGAAGGAGAAGACTCGCCAGGTACACTTTTACAGTTTTCAGCGTTGACTTTCTTGTACTTTCATATTGTACTTTTATACCTGCAAATTTGCATGCTAAACAAATATGTCACCCTGCATGAAAACTAAAACCATCAGGATAGCCACATAACTATCACCAAAACCAAAACTAAAATCAACCAAGATAAAATTCACCGCCACAACATTCAAAATATATTAATCACAAACATCACACAAAATCACAACTTCAACTAAATTAAGATGTCTCTATTGGATGATTGGGAATCCCTCGGAGGAGGTAACCTACGATTGCTAGCGAGGCTTCCCACAGTTTAAATGAAATTATTGAACTCTTTAAGTTGAAGTTTAATAAGTTTATTTGGACTAAGTGAATCCAATAGAAAATAGTGGTGCCAGGATGAGGGAACTGTAGGATCCTAACCGGCGTCGCTCTAATCAACTTTAATATGCCCTCATAAAATTTAAAGGACTTCAACCATATGGCCACCTGATTTCATATTATAACTTGACACACTAGATAACTTAAACTTGTCACGGCAAGGAGCTTGGAGCTAGCATGGTGGGCAGCACAGCCATCTTCAACAGCGAAACTTGTCTTTCCCAGCTAAGTTAATCTTACTTCCTTAGAATTAAACAACAAAGCCATAGGACTTCGAGGTTGCTTGCTTATGCAATGTAAATCCTCACGTCATCTTTAGGCCTTTGCATAGCCCTGCTATACAATATAAGCCCTAACTCGTCTTAGGATTCCGAGGTTGTCGTTTGTCACGACCTAAATTCTCACATCTTCCAGGCTATTTGTGCGATCATTTCACAGGAATGTAAGCCCTAACTAATAAAATTGGCAGGATGAAACACCCAAATATTTCTCCTCAAAACTGAAGCCAAACATTAGGATTGCTTGGGAAGTCACCAAGGTTCTCCTCTGAATCCATGACATCCCCTAGTTCTTCTTTCTTTGGATTCTACAATAAAATGTTCTAAATTTGAACCAATCCCCTTTTCACACCTCTACGTCTAATTTTGTTGAAGAGTCCTACCCTTTCAAATTCCTTGAAGATAATATTTCTTGATTTTTATCGAGAGTCTCCTTGAAGATAATATTTCTATGAAGTCCTCTACGTCCAAACCCAGCTTAATATAAACTCTATTTAATTTTTTATATTAAATAGAGGAACTTGTCGGCAAATATAAAGGTTTCGCAGACCAAACAGATGTCATACTTTCCTTAGTTTATTTGATCAAGCCTCATCCTCAAATCTTGTGTTTATCCTTCAGGATAGATACATTATTTGAGGTACACTGCTATTTCATTTTAAACTATGAAAAATATGGGGGGCAGTTTGATTTCATACTTCAGCGTCCTTCCGAAGCAGGAGACGGGATTTTGATTCCAGCGACCGATAGCTTCTTACAGACAACTCCCCTCCAACCCCGGAATAACGCCGACATCCAAGAAATTGAGTATGAGTTCTATAATACAGTGAGAATCACATTTATTTCCATGAAGGAGTGTTTTGTTCATGCGGTTAAGTGCAAATAAATAGGGAAATATACTTTATTTGGTCTAGAATTGGAGATTTATAGGGTTACAGACTAAAAATCCCCAATTTAGTCTTAGTGTTTAAAAACTAAAGTGAGAGTTAGCCTTTAGGAGAAGGGAAGTGGGAGCTCTGGAGTGGGAGCCAGTATCCTCCTAGCATAGCCACAAATTTAGGGACTAAACCTAAGATTAATCAACAATTTTCTATAATATTGAATCAGGATAGATAATTAAATTGCTCTTATTTGGCACAACACATATCTAAATAATTTATCTGATCTCATTCCACCAAAAACTAATTGTAGTGGGAAAGACTCTTTTTCACATTAGAAAACTTCATCACAGAAACATAATTTAGTAGTTATTAATTTTAAATCCTGCTTTTAAATTTTGCTAGTAGTAATTATGTTATCTTTAACAGTATCTTCAACTTTCAAAATTAGTGTTAGTAATTTCGTTTGGTTTCTGTAAATTTCCTAGTTAATTTATCATTTCAAATTTAAACCTTTTACGTTGAATTGATATTTGGGACTTAAAAAGAAAGTCTTATATTTACTTGATAACGATACATATACTTGCGTAGAATCCCAACTTTAAGTGCTTAACGTTGTTATTAATAAAATACCACATCAAGTTTTTGGCACCGTTGGTAAGTGGAGTCAACTTTATAAATTTTAAACAATTATATTTTCACTGGGATCAAGTTTTTGGTGTCCTGCCGGGGAAGGTAATGGTAAATTAAATAGATTTGGTATATTAAGAAATTTAGAGATAAAAATATAGAAAAAAAAACAAAAAAAATTATTAAATGAAAAAATCCAAAAATATATAACAATATATTTAAGAGTATTTAAAGAAAATTTTCTTTGCTTATGATATTTGTTTATGCAAAATATTGGATCTAAAGATTTAACACTTTACGATTCAAAATTAGAATGTACCCTTGGGAAAATTTTGAAAACAACAAAAAGAAACTAAAATTTTGAACAAAATGGTGAATAACTTAAATAATCAAAAAAATGAAAATAAAAAAAACACCTTTAAAAGATTATGCTAATCAAACAGGAGATGAACTTCACTTAACTATTCAAAATCCTGATGTAATTTTATCTTTAATCCAAGAAGGGGTAAGAAAAATTCCTTTTAAAGAAAAAAAACTTAATTTTATTTTCCACAATTACTTATATTTTCAAAATATTTTAAAAATTTAACATGACCTTTGGTATTATAGGGTAACTTTAGATAACTATATCTATGTTTCTAAATATATAGTAAACTTAAGTAAATATTTTAAATAATAAAAGTTAATTTTAGAGATTAAGATTATTTCGTATGATATAATAAGACTATGTTTTTCTATTTTTAGTAAATGAAGTTGTATTTTTTAAGTATTAAAAATCTTAGAGATTCATGTAAGAAGAAAATATTAAAACTTTATGAAAAATCTCTAAAACTAATACAAATTTATAGAGTGAAGGAATGTGAAAAGTTTTTAACTTTAATAAGGGGATAGCGAAGTTCAAAATCATTAAAGACTATCAAGATATAGTAATCCTCACATGAAAAGAAAAGAAAAGAAAAAAAAATTGAAAATGATCTTGAAAAGAAAAGAGAAAAAAAGAAAAGGAAAGAGAAGAAAAGAAAAAAAAGAGATGTGAAGAGAAGCTTGAGGAGATGCCTAATTAAAAATTGCTTCACTTGAATCAACTTAAAGAAGAAGGCTTGGCTACATTTTCTAAGCTTATACTTTAGTATTAGAATATTTATTAGTAAAGTTTCATGATGTTCTTTTTCACATGGATATTCTAAGTGACTTTAATATGAATAATTTGAAATTTTCCTTGAAAAGAATAGAGAATGAAAAATCTTAGACTTGACTACTACATATTCTTGTACCATTAGTATTAACTGGAGTTATTTTGAATTTTTCTTAAGTGATGCTTTTTTCAAGTGAATTGAGATATGGAAATCTAGAAGTTAAAATCTTTACCATAAGTCATTTTTTATGTAATAAAAAAGTTACTTGAGGACAAGTAACATTTAAGTTTGGGTGATTTTGATACACCAAAAATACATGCATTTTTAGATCCACATTTTATACTCATTTTTAGTGATATCGCACTTTAATGGAAGGTATTTTCTATGTTTTATTGCAGGATGTTGATTTTGAGGACTTGAAGCAAAAAGGATGAAATTTTGAGCAAATATGGAGAAGTTCAAAATTTACAGACTGGGCACAGACGACGCCATTTGACAAAAACTTAGGATTTAATTACGGGCCTCTGGCACCGACGGTGCCAAGATGGGCGACAAAGTTGCCAGTGTTGGTGGAAGCCCTATTTCTAGAAGATTCAAAAAATTTGAATGCTTTTTGAAGAGTTGTTGGATTCACCTATTGGAGCACTGACCTAGGCTCTATTTAGGGCAAAAATTTGATCAGAAACTCCCCCCTCCTTCGTACCATTTCAACTTCTTTCACTCATTTAATTTTCCTCTTCATACACGTACATTCCACACCCTTCCATACCATTAGTTAGTTATTGTTTTAAAGATTTGTGTTTTTGTGGTGAGTTTAAGTGTGAATTCTTCTCTAAAAAGTGTTGGCAAGGAAGAGAAGTGAGAGGTTTCTTCTACCTACATTTCTTAAGAGAGGCTACAAAGGATTTTCTTTGAGAAAGAGTTTTAGATAAGCGTTGTTTGTTTATTATTGTTGTATGAACTTTATTATATATATAAAATTTGTGTTTTATTGTATCTTTTTAATGAAGTCTGAGTAGATTCCTTTATCTTTCTCCCTACTCTGAGATCTGGTGAAATGAAGAAATAATGTGGATGTGCTAGTGTCAAATTTAAAATAAATTGTGATGATTTTTCAACACCTCTCTTCATTTACTTTTTGATTTGGCCAATTGAATTGTTAAAATATGTTGTGAAACATATGATACAAGAAATGAAGTATGAGTTCTACAATAGAGTGAGAATCACATTTAAGTCCATGCAGGATTATTTCGTAAATGGTATTAAGTGCAAATAAAAAGGAAAATATACTTTGTTGGGTGTAGAATTGGAGATTTCTAGGGTGACATATTAAAAATCCCCAAATTTGATCTTAGTGTTTAAAAACTAAAGGGAGAGTTAGCCTTCAGGGGAAGGGAAGTGGGAGCTCTAGAGTGGGAGCCGGTATCCTCTTAGCCTAGCCACGAATTTAAGAACTAAACCGAAGATTAACCAATGATTTTCTATAACACTAAATCAGGGTAGAGAATGAAAATTGCTCCTATTTGGCACAATACATATTTAAACCATTTATCTCATCTCATTTTACCAAAAACTCATTGTAGTGGAAAAGATGCTTTTTAACACTATAAAACTTCGTCACATAAACATAGTTTAGTAGTTATTAATTTTAAAACCTGCTTTTAAATTCTAGTAGTAGTAATAAAGTAGCTTTGACATTATCTTAAGCTTTTGAAATTAGTGACAGTAATTTCATTTGATTTCTGTATACTTCCTAGTTAATTTATCATTTTAACTTTAAACCTTCCCCGTGGTCTGTAAACTTCCTAGTTAATTTATCATTTCAAATTTAAACCTGCCCCGTCGGATTGATATTTGGGACTTAAAAAGAAATTCTTATATTACTTGATAACGATACATATACTTCCGTAGAATCCCAACTTTAAGTGCTTAACATTTTTATTCATAAAATGCCACATCAAGTTTTTGGCACCGTTGTAAAGCGGAGTCAACTTTAAAAATTTTATACAACTATATTTTCACCGGGATCACACAACTTCATGTAAGAAGATTGTTTTCTTTGGAGGTGCGTAGTAGGCAGCATCTTCATGAATGCCCACTTCATGAACTGTGAATGGTTGTAAATCTCTCATTGAGACAGTGTTCTTGCCCTTCTTTAAAATATTTGATGAGTTGGTGTAGGGATGATAAAACCATGTTGTGTTTGTAAAGCCACAGCCAACTAATTAGAGAATTGAAAGAGGTCTCTGCATCGATGATGTGGAATTTTGCGGTTGTTACAACTTTCATTAACAGTGTAATTGATCCAAGTGCTCTTTATCCCTTTTGGTTATCTTAACATCATTTTATCAGTTGTAAGCTCTTAAGCTTCAATATCCAAATTCGCCAATGTTTATAGACTCTTATCTGTAGACTCACGGGTCTCTTAAAACTCTGAAAAATGCAAATTTGCTAATATTAACAGAGATTTTGAGCAGTCAGTTGTGGTCAGCAGTACCGAGCAACAAGTCTTCATCTGTGAAGGTTATATTAGGCCGTTCCTTTAACGAACAAACTTCATCCGAGGATGTGATCGCCAACTGAGCTAAGTAAATCTCTGGGTCTTTCAAGGCTGTAAGCAGAGACTCTCTCATCTCTTGTAACAGGATCAGAGCATCGTAAATGCTTAGTTNCAATATACTTTGTTTGGTCTAGAATTGGAGATTTATAGGGTTACAGACTAAAAATCCCCAATTTAGTCTTACTGTTTAAAAACTAAAGTGAGAGTTAGCCTTTAGGAGAAGGGAAGTGGGAGCTCTGGAGTGGGAGCCAGTATCCTCCTAGCCTAGCCACAAATTTAGGGAGATTAATCAACAATTTTCTATAACATTGAATCAGGATAGATAATTAAATTGCTCTTATTTGGCACAACACATATCTAAATCATTTATCTGATCTCATTCCACCAAAAACTAATTGTAGTGGGAAAGACTCTTTTTCACATTAGAAAACTTCATCACAGAAACATAATTTAGTAGTTATTAATTTTAAATCCTGCTTTTAAATTTTGCTAGTAGTAATTATGTTATCTTTAACAGTATCTTCAACTTTCAAAATTAGTGTTAGTAATTTTGTTTGGTTTCTGTAAATTTCCTAGTTAATTTATCATTTCAAATTTAAACCTTTTACGTTGAATTGATATTTGGGACTTAAAAAGAAAGTCTTATATTTACTTGATAACGATACATATACTTGCGTAGAATCCCAACTTTAAGTGCTTAACGTTGTTATTAATAAAATACCACATCAAGTTTTTGGCACCGTTGGTAAGTGGAGTCAACTTTATAAATTTTAAACAATTATATTTTCACTGGGATCAAGTTTTTGGTGTCCTGCCGGGGAAGGTAATGGTAAATTAAATAGATTTGGTATATTAAGAAATTTAGAGATAAAAATATAGAAAAAAAAACAAAAAAAATTATTAAATGAAAAAATCCAAAAATATATAACAATATATTTAAGAGTATTTAAAGAAAATTTTCTTTGCTTATGATATTTGTTTATGCAAAATATTGGATCTAAAGATTTAACACTTTACGATTCAAAATTAGAATGTACCCTTGGGAAAATTTTGAAAACAACAAAAAGAAACTAAAATTTTGAACAAAATGGTGAATAACTTAAATAATCAAAAAAATGAAAATAAAAAAAACACCTTTAAAAGATTATGCTAATCAAACAGGAGATGAACTTCACTTAACTATTCAAACTCCTGATGTAATTTTATCTTTAATCCAAGAAGGGGTAAGAAAAATTCCTTTTAAAGAAAAAAAACTTAATTTTATTTTCCACAATTACTTATATTTTCAAAATATTTTAAAAATTTAACATGACCTTTGGTATTATAGGGTAACTTTAGATAACTATATCTATGTTTCTAAATATATAGTAAACTTAAGTAAATATTTTAAATAATAAAAGTTAATTTTAGAGATTAAGATTATTTCGTATGATATAATAAGACTATGTTTTTCTATTTTTAGTAAATGAAGTTGTATTTTTTAAGTATTAAAAATCTTAGAGATTCATGTAAGAAGAAAATATTAAAACTTTATGAAAAATCTCTAAAACTAATACAAATTTATAGAGTGAAGGAATGTGAAAAGTTTTTAACTTTAATAAGGGGATAGCGAAGTTCAAAATCATTAAAGACTATCAAGATATAGTAATCCTCACATGAAAAGAAAAGAAAAGAAAAAAAAATTGAAAATGATCTTGAAAAGAAAAGAGAAAAAAAGAAAAGGAAAGAGAAGAAAAGAAAAAAAAGAGATGTGAAGAGAAGCTTGAGGAGATGCCTAATTAAAAATTGCTTCACTTGAATCAACTTAAAGAAGAAGGCTTGGCTACATTTTCTAAGCTTATACTTTAGTATTAGAATATTTATTAGTAAAGTTTCATGATGTTCTTTTTCACATGGATATTCTAAGTGACTTTAATATGAATAATTTGAAATTTTCCTTGAAAAGAATAGAGAATGAAAAATCTTAGACTTGACTACTACATATTCTTGTACCATTAGTATTAACTGGAGTTATTTTGAATTTTTCTTAAGTGATGCTTTTTTCAAGTGAATTGAGATATGGAAATCTAGAAGTTAAAATCTTTACCATAAGTCATTTTTTATGTAATAAAAAAGTTACTTGAGGACAAGTAACATTTAAGTTTGGGTGATTTTGATACACCAAAAATACATGCATTTTTAGATCCACATTTTATACTCATTTTTAGTGATATCGCACTTTAATGGAAGGTATTTTCTATGTTTTATTGCAGGATGTTGATTTTGAGGACTTGAAGCAAAAAGGATGAAATTTTGAGCAAATATGGAGAAGTTCAAAATTTACAGACTGGGCACAGACGACGCCATTTGACAAAAACTTAGGATTTAATTACGGGCCTCTGGCACCGACGGTGCCAAGATGGGCGACAAAGTTGCCAGTGTTGGTGGAAGCCCTATTTCTAGAAGATTCAAAAAATTTGAATGCTTTTTGAAGAGTTGTTGGATTCACCTATTGGAGCACTGACCTAGGCTCTATTTAGGGCAAAAATTTGATCAGAAACTCCCCCCTCCTTCGTACCATTTCAACTTCTTTCACTCATTTAATTTTCCTCTTCATACACGTACATTCCACACCCTTCCATACCATTAGTTAGTTATTGTTTTAAAGATTTGTGTTTTTGTGGTGAGTTTAAGTGTGAATTCTTCTCTAAAAAGTGTTGGCAAGGAAGAGAAGTGAGAGGTTTCTTCTACCTACATTTCTTAAGAGAGGCTACAAAGGATTTTCTTTGAGAAAGAGTTTTAGATAAGCGTTGTTTGTTTATTATTGTTGTATGAACTTTATTATATATATAAAATTTGTGTTTTATTGTATCTTTTTAATGAAGTCTGAGTAGATTCCTTTATCTTTCTCCCTACTCTGAGATCTGGTGAAATGAAGAAATAATGTGGATGTGCTAGTGTCAAATTTAAAATAAATTGTGATGATTTTTCAACACCTCTCTTCATTTACTTTTTGATTTGGCCAATTGAATTGTTAAAATATGTTGTGAAACATATGATACAAGAAATGAAGTATGAGTTCTACAATAGAGTGAGAATCACATTTAAGTCCATGCAGGATTATTTCGTAAATGGTATTAAGTGCAAATAAAAAGGAAAATATACTTTGTTGGGTGTAGAATTGGAGATTTCTAGGGTGACATATTAAAAATCCCCAAATTTGATCTTAGTGTTTAAAAACTAAAGGGAGAGTTAGCCTTCAGGGGAAGGGAAGTGGGAGCTCTAGAGTGGGAGCCGGTATCCTCTTAGCCTAGCCACGAATTTAAGAACTAAACCGAAGATTAACCAATGATTTTCTATAACACTAAATCAGGGTAGAGAATGAAAATTGCTCCTATTTGGCACAATACATATTTAAACCATTTATCTCATCTCATTTTACCAAAAACTCATTGTAGTGGAAAAGATGCTTTTTAACACTATAAAACTTCGTCACATAAACATAGTTTAGTAGTTATTAATTTTAAAACCTGCTTTTAAATTCTAGTAGTAGTAATAAAGTAGCTTTGACATTATCTTAAGCTTTTGAAATTAGTGACAGTAATTTCATTTGATTTCTGTATACTTCCTAGTTAATTTATCATTTTAACTTTAAACCTTCCCCGTGGTCTGTAAACTTCCTAGTTAATTTATCATTTCAAATTTAAACCTGCCCCGTCGGATTGATATTTGGGACTTAAAAAGAAATTCTTATATTACTTGATAACGATACATATACTTCCGTAGAATCCCAACTTTAAGTGCTTAACATTTTTATTCATAAAATGCCACATCAAGTTTTTGGCACCGTTGTAAAGCGGAGTCAACTTTAAAAATTTTATACAACTATATTTTCACCGGGATCACACAACTTCATGTAAGAAGATTGTTTTCTTTGGAGGTGCGTAGTAGGCAGCATCTTCATGAATGCCCACTTCATGAACTGTGAATGGTTGTAAATCTCTCATTGAGACAGTGTTCTTGCCCTTCTTTAAAATATTTGATGAGTTGGTGTAGGGATGACAAAACCATGTTGTGTTTGTAAAGCCACAGCCAACTAATTAGAGAATTGAAAGAGGTCTCTGCATCGATGATGTGGAATTTTGCGGTTGTTACAACTTTCATTAACAGTGTAATTGATCCAAGTGCTCTTTATCCCTTTTAGTTATCTTAAAATCATTTTATCAGTTGTAAGCTCTTAAGCTTCAATATCCAAATACGCCAATGTTTATAGACTCTTATCTGTAGACTCACGGGTCTCTTAAAACTCTGAAAAATGCAAATTTGCTAATATTAACAGAGATTTTGAGCAGTCAGTTGTGGTCAGCAGTACCGAGCAACAAGTCTTCATCTGTGAAGGTTATATTAGGCCGTTCCTTTAACGAACAAACTTCATCCGAGGATGTGATCGCCAACTGAGCTAAGTAAATCTCTGGGTCTTTCAAGGCTGTAAGCAGAGACTCTCTCATCTCTTGTAACAGGATCAGAGCATCGTAAATGCTTAGTTTGGCCTGCAACCGCCTAAGATGAGCTAACATGATATAATTCACCTTATACAATCCTCTAATCTTTACTTGATTTTTTGGTTCTTTTTGTGGCGGGGGTGGAGGTAGCTCTTCTTAAGTGACAATCTGTTTTCTTTTATTCAGAGAAGCTGACCTCGAGGGTAACATTTTCCCGCTCCATAGATTTACTTCTGTGATTTCTTCTTCCTGAGATGATGTATGAGAAATTTTTGGTGTCTCTTCTTCTTCATTGAAGAGATCCAAGTTGATAGCAAGTGGTTTACTGTGGCACTCGAGGACTGGTTCCTCACTCCTCGAGCTATCGTAACCGGTGTTGTTGATATCTTCATCATTTTCATCAATGGGTTCATCAGACATAAGTATTATTTGAGGATCCATTTAAGAGTCGAGATCGAAGTTAGATTGAGCAAAGTCAGTTATTTTATCACTAGAATTAGTTAAAATGTAGCTGAAATCATATTAATTAAATTTATAATACCCTAGTGGGGAAAAAAGATAATCATACATGGTTAGGGATTTAAAGATTTTCTTCCCCGAATCTAAGACAAGCAATCTAATAGAGGCATCCCCTATCCTAACCCTTACACTATCAGTCTTCATGAATTCATTCTTCTTTTTTTGTTCTGGTTGCAGCGAGTTCTCTAGAAAAATATCCATCTTTGGTTGAACAGGCTATAAACTCTAAACAGCTACCTGAACTAAAGTGATCTAAATCTGATCTAGTATCTTCTTGGATGACTTGCTCTAAACCATGCTCCATCCATCCTTTTCTAAAAATAGATCTATCGAAGTGATTGGCTCGGCCGAAATCATATTTACAGAACCTTTTTTAGGTTCTTTCAAATGTTCCTTCTCAATTATTATATTTCCTTCTTTAAAATTCCTCTCGAGCTAGTCCTTGAAGATCAAACAACCCTCTATTATGTGTCCCAACATCCTATGGTAGGGGCAGAAATTGGGATACTCTTTCTTATCAACTTCTTCTATCTTCTTTGGTTCTTGTAATCTTAACTCTGGCTTCTTCATTAAATTTCTAAACATCTTTGGCACAACCTCATCTTTGAAATAATATATCCTCTTTCTTTCATTTCAAAGGAGTCAGACAATGTCTACCTTCAATCCGCTACGGTCCTCCCAGGTGTGATTGATGGCTAGACTGGCNCATCTTCTTTGGTTCTGGTAATCTTAACTCTAGCTTCTTCATTAAATTTCTAAACATCTTTGGCACAATTTCATCTTTGAAATAATATATCCTCTTTTTTTCATGTCAAAGGAGTCAGACAATGTCTACCTTCAATCCGCTACGGTCCTCCCAGGTGTGATTGATGGCTAGACTGGCCATACTGCTGTGTTTGTTGCTATTGAGTATGATGTGACAAGTGTTTGGAATTTTGGTGAGAATGTTGTACCTGTACTTTATTGGCTATTTTTCTTTATTGATTATTGCCACTTTCTAAACTTCTTCCCAAATATCTTGGTTGTCTTGGAACGTTTGAGTTCATTTTGAATTTTTCATATTGTTCTATTAATCATCTCTGGTCAAATTAAAATTACTCCACTACTCGGTAAACTTTCACATTTTAATGATCCCGAGGACAGGGTACCCAATGAATTAGTTGATATTTCACTTAAAATTTATGTAGGTGGATGCCCCTAAGGCAAGCTTCAGTCATTAAGGGCCTTTGTTCCCACAACTAAAGTTGGGCTTGTAGTGTCAATCATAAACTATGTTATCCTCTAAATCCCTTCAAATGAATTAAATATTNTAATTATTTGATATTTCACTTAAAATTTATGTAGGTGGATGCCCCTAAGGCAAGCTTCATTCATTAAGGGCCTTTGTTACCACCACTAAAGTTGGGCTTGTAGTGTCAATCATAAACTATGTTATCCTCTAAATCCCTTCAAATGAATTAAATATTAAGCTTAGATTACTACCAAGCCCTTTAATAAATCTAATGGGAAAAAGATTAGCAAAGGTTAGAAGTTTAATTTAGGTGATATGAATTATGATTAAAAATAGTCAGATCATCATTAATTTTGAACTTAATCATAAGTGAAACATCATCTTCCTAGTTTAAGCCCATAACTTGGAAATAATTTGCTTTTGATTAACTTCCAAATTCTGATAATTTAGTAAATTTATAATTTTATTCTTTTCATGGAAAGGTGGCAAATTGGTTTATACCTTTTACCTATTTTGTTTCAATCATCCAAACATATTTCATTAGAACCCATTTTCCTTTTGGTTAATCCTAAATTTTGATTAAGGAACCAAAAGCCTAAAGTGACCACTTTACCCTTGGGGATCTTCACCTCAGAACTAATGAAGCATAATTCAAGTAACTAAAAAGATTTTAGAATACCCTATCCAGAGAGTAATTAAAACATAAGAGGAGAAAAATGTGGTATTTTTTATTCATATTTATTATAAATAATTATTTTAACTTAGAAAAATGATTTTTAAAGTTAATTTATTTAATCAATCAAAAAAAAAAATTAGTTTATGATAAAAGTATTAGAGGTTCCCTAAGGTTAGATAAAACACTTAGGCAAAATGCTATGATTTTCTAAATTAAGTTTTAATTTAATTTTGTAATTATTCATTATTTTNATATTTTTTATTCATATTTATTATAAATAATTATTTTAACTTAGAAAAAGGATTTTTAAAGTTAATTTATTTAATCAATCAAAAAAAAAAAATTTAGTTTATGATAAAAGTATTAGAGGTTCCCTAAGGTTAGATAAGACACTTAGGCAAAATGCTATGATTTTCTAAATTAAGTTTTAATTTAATTTTGTAATTATTCATTATTTTTTTATGATTTAATTAAAATGGAAAAAATGTTTTAATTAACAACAATTTTTTCTTACATTTTTATTAAANTGATTTAATTAAAATGGAAAAAATGTTTTAATTAACAACAATTTTTTCTTACATTTTTATTAAATCTTCATGAGTCCAGAGAACTCAGAGAAATAAATTTTTATTTTTATGATTTTTAATTTATTTATTACAATTATTTTAATGAGAAAAAAAGCGAAATGCATTTTTAAGCCTTTGGAAATTTATTTTTAACTTAGAAAAGTTGGGGAAAATATTGTATTGAGTCTCAAGTGATTAGGAAACCATTATGGATATTTTTAAGTTTTTTTGTATTTTTAGAAAATTTAAATTATTTTTAATTGTTTTTTAATTCAAAATAATGCTAAAAAATCAAGTATTTTATCAAAAAGTTTTTTTATTTTTCCTAAGTTCTCCTCATTACAAGGAACTCAGAAAAGCACTTTTAATAATTTTCTTAAGTGTTTTTAATTTAATATAATTATTTTTGTACAAAAATTTAATGTTTCTTAAGAGATCCACTTTAGTGCTTAAGTTTAATTAAATAATTCTCAAATTTTATAGTGGGTTAACATGATTTTTACACACAATGTAGAATTGATCTTGTTGATTTTTTATTAATATTTAATTTGCATAAATTATTACAAGATGTACACATTTAATTTATTATAGAAATTCACAATATTGCTTAAGCCCTCATAATATTTTTCATAAGCTTCCTTGACCACAGGAAACCTACAAAAATTTATCCCATAATTTTAAAGTGACATTTTAATTTATATAACTAAATTAAGCTAAAATAGCCTTAAAAATTAGCGTCAGCAGCACAAAGACATCCTCTAACCTTGGAAAAATCAGAGAACATAGCCTCTATCATGAGGAATAAACTCAAAAAATTTCAAGCTATGATGCATAATATTTAGCCATAATGAATTGAAAAACCACAGAGAGTGTTTAATTAATTAAAAATCAAGGAGTCAACAAATACTTTTTATTTTTGATCCACATTATTCTACCATGTTCACTGAGCAAGAGGGAATTTTTAATTTATTTTTCTGATTTTTCTATGAAGAGTTATGATCTTTTAAAGATTTGAGATTTAATTAAATCATAAAAAAGCTATTTTTCTATTTATCCCAGTCATCCACCGTGTCATCTTTGTCTTTTTCGAAGCATCACGAATCGCATTCTGGTTTAGTGCTGCCATCTGACTTGGCAGCAACACGTTTTGCTGTTTACAGTTCACTTGATCTCATCCGCTCATCCGATACATGTGCGATCGGATGGTCCTCTGTCATTGTCTCTAATGAACCAAACCAATGAGTCGTTAAACTTCTAGATCTAAGACCTTGCTTGATACTCATCCAAATCACATGGAGTTTGTTCCTACACCTTCATCTACTTAAGATAAACACATCCATAAGGTTACATTGCTATGAAATCAAACTTCACTTCACATTTGGTGAAAATTGAGCTCAGCCTTAGGGTTAATAGCCTATACCTTTGTCTGAGAGGGGAGACCTCAATCACATGCTTGTGAAAGCTTAAATGGAGTCCAACAAACCTCTTGGATGTGTTAGTTTCTTCTGGTGTAAGCTATAAGTAGAAGTTTAAGGAAATGGGGTGTGACCTTGGTTGAGGAGTGGTTTGGACAACTCAACAAAGGGGGATTTCAATGGGAATCTTCCTCTCTTGCTTTGATGAAGCTCAAGAGTAGTTCAATTTGGAGTTTAGGGGAGTTTGGAGGATGGCCAAAATTTTGCCTTGATTTTGAGGTAAAAATTTGGACTCAGATGGTGGGAAAAATAGTCAGGAGATGGTTTCAACGAGCTTAGGGAGTCTTGGAGGAGCTCTGGAAGCAATTTGGCAATGTTTCTCCAAGAAATTTGGTTCTCTCCTTTCTTTGGCTATGGAAGGGAGGTTTAAATAGAGGGGAAGGAGAGGCCACCGTGGCTGGCCATTGGGTGTAAAATGCTCCTTATATGGAGGGCTGAGTGGCACAAGTATCCAATTGGGGTGAGCCAAGTCAGTGAGTTCAAATTTGCAGTTTAGGCATGGAGGTGGCCCTTGGTTTTGGTGTTTTCCAGCCAGAAGGCCGGCCAGCAAGGCCAGAGTTGGTGACTAAAGAAATCAGGGGAGCCAGGAGAGGGTTTATGATGGTTAACTGCTAAGGGTTAGTGATGATGGCAAGGATATTTTGGTTTAGTCCCAAATTTAGGGGCAATCCCTTAAATCAAGGNTAGGCCGGCCAGCAGGGCCAGAGGTGGTGACTAAAGAAATCAGGTGAGCCAGGAGAGGGTTTATGATGGTTAACTACTAAGGGTTAGTGATGATGGCAAGGATATTTTGGTTTAGTCCCAAATTTAGGGGCAATCCCTTAAATCAAGGGACCATTGTTCCATAGCCCATGTAGGGTAAGCAAGATGAGTCTAGTCTGGTCACTAGCGTCTAGAAACTCGCTATAGAAGCCTTGGCATGATCAATTTGGCATGGTTTGGTCATTTTTGGTGCATGAGTTCAATTTAAGTCAATATGGCTTGAAGTTAGATTTGAGTTTGGCTAGCCATGACATTTGACTCAATTTATTGAGCAATTTGGTGTAGGTGATTGTCATAAATAGTTTAGANGGCATGATCTATTTGGCATGGTTTGGTCATTTTTGGTGCATGAGTTCAATTTAGGTCAATATGGCTTGAAGTTAGATTTGAGTTTGGCTAACCATGACATTTGACTCAATTTATTGAGCAATTTGGTGTAGGTGATTGTCATAAATAGTTTAGAAAAGATTTGGAGTGATTTTGAATTGATTTATAGGGTCAATTTAAGGGATTTTGGACATTTGATCAATTTTGGTCATTTTGGTTAGATTTAGGTTTAGGTTGGGCTAGAGTTTGGATAAATCTAAATTGAGATTTCAAAATGATCTAGAGGGATGTTATGAAGAGTTCTCAACATTAATTGGGTGTCAATATTGGGGTTCAATTTGGTGGCATTTGGAGACATGGTCAAATTGGGGAAAAATTGGGTGTTTTGGTTCAAGTTGGTTTTGAGTGAAATCGAGGCTTGAAAAAGGCCAATTGTAGGTTCAATTTGATATGGGGAAATTTTTTGAAGAGTTTATGATGAAAAATTTGGGCAATTGCATAAATTTATGGTTTAATTGAGTGAGATTTTGATTTTAGGTAAAATTGGGGTTTTTTGATTTAGGTTGAAATTGGATTCCAATGTGGGTCAATTGGACTTGGATTTGGCTTAAATCATGCATGGAAAAGATGAATTTGACTTTAGAATTGAAATTGGGGGAAATTGGGATCAAATTGGTGGACATTGGGGGTGAATTAGGGTAATTGGGTCTTTAAAGCAATTTGGGGTATTTGGTCAAAATGGGTCAAATTGGTCAAATTGGATTCATTTGAAGAGTCCAAATTAATTTTGGGGATAGTTGAAATGATTTTGAAGGTTTTGGAAAAGTTTAGGCCACCAAAAGTATTTTGGTAATTTTAGCAATTTTGGGTGTATTTAGTAATTTTGGAAAATTTTTTGTTTTGAATTGGTTTGACATGATTTTTGGATAAATTTGGGAGTTTTGGGTAATTTAGAGAATTTTTTAGTTTCAAGGGTTGTTTGGTAAATTGAGTAGATTTAGTGGTGTTGACCTCACTTTTGGTTGAGGTTTAATTTTCCCTCTTTAATAGCCTATGGTCTAGCCATAGGCCTTTTGTATTGACTATTCCTAGAAAACTAGAAAAGGAACCCTGACAATTAGAAATTCAAAACTCTTCCTTCCTCAACTTGAAGTTCCACATATTGGTCATAACCTCTCGCACTTAGTAGGTGGGGTCAGTATGGAGGATCTAAAGGAGAGTCTTCATAGGACTGCTTGACCTTAGAGTTGACCCTCAGTGTTTGTCTAGAGCTAGTTCACTCACTTGCACTCACTATCACCTGGATCCACTCATAGCTTTAAACTCATAATTGTTGAATTTGATCCCCTGATCTTTTGGGAGACTCATGTAGATGGTCCCCTAGACCCACTGACCTAGGCTAGGGTTAAGCTAAGACCAGTGCATAGAGGACCCAAATTGGGATTTTGTTGGTTCATAGCTCATATAAGGTGGTTGGCACCCCAATTCCATCAAAATATCCAACTTGGTCTTTTACCCCAAATCCACCCTAACTACCTAAATGCCCTTGAAATCCTAAATTTGACCAAAATTTCCAAGTTCATAAAAAATACCCAAACTTCTTCAAAAGTCATTTCAAACCATTTCAAAACACCGAAATTATCCAAATCCACCCAAAAATTCCAAAATTGCCAAAATACCTTAAAATTTGCCAAAATTACAAAAATACCCTTAGCACCCCAAACTTTCCCAAAACATCGAAAATCACTTCAATTGTCTCCAAAAACAGTTTGGACCTTTCAATTGAACTAAATTTGACCAATTTGACTATGTTGCCAAAAACCCCCAAATGTCCATCAAGTTGGCCCCAATTCCCCTCAATTTCAATCCTAAACTCAAATTCATATTCCATATGATCAATCTAAACCAAATCTAAGCCTAATTGAACAATTCCTTGAGCTTAATTTTGATCCAAATAAAAAATCCCAATTTTGATCCTATGACTTGATCTCTCCTAATTGAACCATATGATCCATTCAATTGCCTCAATTTGAATCATAACCTTTTCATAAAAATCCTACACATCACATTGGACCTTTAATTGGCCTTGATCATACCTCAATTTCACTCAATTTCAACCCAAATTCAAAACCCCCAAATATGCCCCAAATTGGCTATGTCTCTAAATTACACAAAATTAAATGCCCTAACCACAAAATTGGCATCCAATTGATGTTGAGAACTCTTCATGACATTCTTATAGACTATTTTTAACTCTTAGTTTAGACCTATCCCAAACTTAGCCAAATCAAGACCCAAGTCTAACCCAACACCCCTAAATTGACCAAATGCTCAAAATCCTCAAAATTGAACCTCCAAACCAATTCAAAATCTCTCCAAATATCTTATAAACCTCTTATAAAAATTATCTACCCAATGTTGATCAATCAATTGAGCTCAATTTCATGGCTAGCCTAACCCAAACTTAACTTCTAGCCATTTTGACCCAAATTGAACCCTTGCACCAAAATTGACTTAGCCATGCCTAAGCCACCGAATTAATGACACCACAACCACCAAANTGGGTGGCAGCTGAGGTGGATGGCGGCATCAAATGGGAGCACGCTGCTTGTGAGTTCAGAGCCGCGGTAGGTTGAGTTGGCGCCGCATTAGATAAATAGAAAAATAGGGATTTTTTAATTACTTTAAATGCCAAAACTTCAAAAATCCATATCTTTCTATATAAAAATTATAAAAATAAAAGAAAAATACTCTCTTGCTCAATTCTCCATGACTAAATATTACTCACCATGGACTGAAATTTTGAGGGTTCATTCCTCATGAGAGAGGCTATGTCTTTTGATTTTTCTTTAATCAGGGGACATCTCTATGCTTCTAGCCATAATTTTCAAGCTAAGGTAACCATTTTGACTATTTTAATGGTATAAATCAAAATATCATTTTAAAAATTATTGGAATAATTTTAGTAGGTTTCCTATGGTCAGAGAAGTCTAAGAAAAATATCATGATGCTTTCAATTATCCTGTNCGGGTGGCAGCTGAGGTGGATGGCGACATCAAATGGGAGCACGCTGCTTGTGAGTTCAGAGCTGCGGTAGGTTGAGTTGGCGCCGCATTAGATAAATAGAAAATTAGGGATTTTTTAATTATTTTAATGCCAAAACTTCAAAAATCCATATCTTTCTATATAAAAATTATAAAAATAAAAGAGAAATACTCTCTTGCTCAATTCTCCATGACTAAATATTACTCACCATGGACTGAAATTTTGAGGGTTCATTCCTCATGAGAGAGGCTATGTCTTTTGATTTTTCTTTAATCAGGGGACATCTCTATGCTTCTAGCCATAATTTTCAAGCTAAGGTAACCATTTTGACTATTTTAATGGTATAAATCAAAATATCATTTTAAAAATTATCAGAATAATTTTAGTAGGTTTCCTATGGTCAGAGAAGTCTAAGAAAAATATCATGATGCTTTCAATTATCCTGTAATTTTCTATATTTAATTAAATGTACATATCTTGTGTGAATTTTGCTAAATTGTGTATGTATCAAAAATTGGCAAAATCACTTCCACATTGTTCATAAAAATTATGTTTACTCACTGTAAAAATTTTAAAATTATTTGATTAAGTTCAGGTATTAAATTTGATTTTTTAAGAAACCTTATATTTTCATACAAAAATAAATAAATTAAATTAAATTCACTTAAGAAAATTATGAAAAGTAGGTTTTTGAGTTCCTTGTGATGAGAGGCTCTTGTGAAAAATAAAAATTTCCTTTTAGAAAATACTTTATTTTCAAGCCTTATTTTGAATTTTAAAATAATTAAAANACACTTAAGAAAATTATGAAAAGTAGGTTTTTGAGTTCCTTGTGATGAGAGGCTCTTATGAAAAATAAAAATTTCCTTTTAGAAAATACTTTATTTTCAAGCCTTATTTTGAATTTTAAAATAATTAAAAATAATAAAAAATCCCAAAATACCAAAACATTTCAAGATATGCTTAATTTACCTCTGATCACTTGAGACTCATTAAAATATTTTTCCTAATTTTCCTAAGTTAAAAATAAATTTTAAAAGGCCTAAAAGTAGATATTCTTCATTCTCCCATTAAAATAATTATAATAACTTAATTCAAAAAATCATGAAATTTTGTCTAAGTATTTCTCTAATCTAGGAAACNAAAATAAAAAATCCCAAAATACCAAAACATTTCAAAATATGCTTAATTTACCTCTGATCACTTGGGACTCATTAAAATATTTTTCCTAATTTTCATAAGTTAAAAATAAATTTTAAAAGGCCTAAAAGTAGATATTCTTCATTCTCCCTTTAAAATAATTATAATAACTTAATTCAAAAAATCATGAAATTTTGTCTAAGTATTTCTCTAATCTAGGAAACCTCTAATAATTTTTTCATAAATAAAACTTTATTTTGGAAAGTCAAATAAATCAGTTTCTAAAGAATCCTATTTTCTAAGCTCAAATAAATAATTAAATAAAATTAAATTTTGAGAGGTCCACATATTCTCCTCAAGAGATTGTAATTACCTCATGAATATGAAACTCTAAATCCTCAATGACATTTGATTTGTGTTTAATGAGTTATGAGATGAAGTGCCCAAAGGACAAAATGGTCATTTTAGAATTTGATGTCTTAATCAAAATTTTGAAGTAACCAAGGGAGAATGAGTAATTTTGATCTTAATAAAGATGTTTGGATGATTGAAATGCAATGAGATTAAAAAGGTAGAAACCCACTCACCACCNGAAAGGACAAAATGGTCATTTTAGAATTTGATGTCTTAATCAAAATTTTGGAGTAACCAAGGGAGAATGAGTAACTTTGATCTTAATAAAGATGTTTGGATGATTGAAATGCAATGAGATTAAAAAGGTAGAAACCCACTCACCACCATTGCACAACATCAACGAAATCATAATCCTCCTAATCTTCGTGGATTGTAAGTCAATTAAGATCAAATGATTTTTTAAGTGATGGGCTTAAATCGGAAGGATGATAATGTACATTTCTTAAGCCCAAAGTTGAGGATGATGTGATCATTCAATAAGGATACACATCACTTGAATCAAAATTTTGANTTAGAGGGATGTTATGAAGAGTTCTCAACATTAATTGGGTGTCAATGTTGGGGTTCAATTTGGTGGCATTTGGAGACATGGTCAAATTGGGGAAAAATTGGGTGTTTTGGTTCAAGTTGGTTTTGAGTGAAATCGAGGCTTGAACAAGGCCAATTGTAGGTTCAATTTGATATGGGGAAATTTTTTGAAGAGTTTATGATAAAAAATTTGGGCAATTGCATAAATTTATGGTTTAATTGAGTGAGATTTTGATTTTAGGTAAAATTGGGGTTTTTTGATTTGGGTTGAAATTGGATTCCAATGTGGGTCAATTGGACTTGGATTTGGCTTACATCATGCATGGAAAAGATGAATTTGACTTTAGAATTGAAATTGGGGGAAATTGAGATCAAATTGGTGGACATTGGGGGTGAATTAGGGTAATTGGGTCTTTAAAGCAATTTGGGGTATTTGGTCAAAATGGGTCAAATTGGTCAAATTGGATTCATTTGAAGAGTCCAAATTAATTTTGGGGATAGTTGAAATGATTTTGAAGGTTTTGGAAAAGTTTAGGCCACCAAAAGTATTTTGGTAATTTTAGCAATTTTGGGTGTATTTAGTAATTTTGGCAGATTTTGGAAAATTTTTGGTTTGAATTGGTTTGACATGATTTTTGGATAAATTTGGGAGTTTTGGGTAATTTAGAGAATTTTTTAGTTTCANAAAATTTTTTGTTTTGAATTGGTTTGACATGATTTTTGGATAAATTTGGGAGTTTTGGGTAATTTAGAGAATTTTTTAGTTTCAAGGGTTGTTTGGTAAATTGAGTAGATTTAGTGGTGTTGACCTCACTTTTGGTTGAGGTTTAATTTTCCCTCTTTAATAGCCTATGGTCTAGCCATAGGCCTTTTGTATTGACTATTCCTAGAAAACTAGAAAAGGAACCCTGACAATTAGAAATTCAAAACTCTTCCTTCCTCAACTTGAAGTTCCACATATTGGTCATAACCTCTCGCACTTAGTAGGTGGGGTCAGTATGGAGGATCTAAAGGAGAGTCTTCATAGGACTGCTTGACCTTAGAGTTGACCCTCAGTGTTTGTCTAGAGCTAGTTCACTCACTTGCACTCACTATCACCTGGATCCACTCATAGCTNTTAAACTCTTCCTTTCTCAACTTGAAGTTCCACATATTGGTCATAACCTCTCGCACTTAGTAGGTGAGGTCAGTATGAAGGATCTAAAGGAGAGTCTTCATAGGACTGCTTGACCTTAGGGTTGACCCTCAGTGTTTGTCTAGAGCTAGTTCACTCACTTGCACTCACTATCACCTGGATCCACTCATAGCTTTAAACTCATAATTGTTGAATTTGATCCCCTGATCTTTTGGGAGACTCATGTAGATGGTCCCCTAGACCCACTGACCTAGGCTAGGGTTAAGCTAAGACCAGTGCATAGAGGACCCAAATTGGGATTTTGTTGGTTCATAGCTCATATAAGGTGGTTGGCACCCCAATTCCATCAAAATATCCAACTTGGTCTTTTACCCCAAATCCACCCTAACTACCTAAATGCCCTTGAAATCCTAAATTTGACCAAAATTTCCAAGTTCATAAAAAATACCCAAACTTCTTCAAAAGTCATTTCAAACCATTTCAAAACACCGAAATTATCCAAATCCACCCAAAAATTCCAAAATTGCCAAAATACCTTAAAATTTGCCAAAATTACAAAAATACCCTTAGCACCCCAAACTTTCCCAAAACATCGAAAATCACTTCAATTGTCTCCAAAAACAGTTTGGACCTTTCAATTGAACTAAATTTGACCAATTTGACTATGTTGCCAAAAACCCCCAAATGTCCATCAAGTTGGCCCCAATTCCCCTCAATTTCAATCCTAAACTCAAATTCATATTCCATATGATCAATCTAAACCAAATCTAAGCCTAATTGAACAATTCCTTGAGCTTAATTTTGATCCAAATAAAAAATCCCAATTTTGATCCTATGACTTGATCTCTCCTAATTGAACCATATGATCCATTCAATTGCCTCAATTTGAATCATAACCTTTTCATAAAAATCCTACACATCACATTGGACCTTTAATTGGCCTTGATCATACCTCAATTTCACTCAATTTCAACCCAAATTCAAAACCCCCAAATATGCCCCAAATTGGCTATGTCTCTAAATTACACAAAATTAAATGCCCTAACCACAAAATTGGCATCCAATTGATGTTGAGAACTCTTCATGACATTCTTATAGACTATTTTTAACTCTTAGTTTAGACCTATCCCAAACTTAGCCAAATCAAGACCCAAGTCTAACCCAACACCCCTAAATTGACCAAATGCTCAAAATCCTCAAAATTGAACCTCCAAACCAATTCAAAATCTCTCCAAATATCTTATAAACCTCTTATAAAAATTATCTACCCAATGTTGATCAATCAATTGAGCTCAATTTCATGGCTAGCCTAACCCAAACTTAACTTCTAGCCATTTTGACCCAAATTGAACCCTTGCACCAAAATTGACTTAGCCATGCCTAAGCCACCGAATTAATGACACCACAACCACCAAATACACCCGATGGACCAAGATAAACCCACCTAAAGTAGCCAAGATGAGCTATGGACCATTGGTCTCTTGATTTTAGGGATTTCACCCCATATTTGGCCTAAACTCAAATAACTTGGCCATCATCACTTACCCTTATGAGTTAACCATCATTAAGCACCCTCTGGCCTCCCTGAGTCAAGAAGTGACCATACCCTAGCAAGCCACCTTCTCAGCCACCGGAAATAGTGAGCCCAAGTGGCTAAAACCTAAAATTTAACCTTCCTGACTTCGCTCACTCTCGTTGGCCATTAGAGCATTTCTTTTCTTCACCTTAGTAAGCTTTAGCACCCAATTCCCAGCCCTGAGCTCTACCAGACAACTATGGCTATAAATGGAGCTCTCCATGGATAAGGAAGAGAGTGTTTGGAACCTTAAGGAAACTCTACCAAAATCTCACCAGAGCTTCTTCAAACACTCCCAAGTGCAATCCCCTTTCTCTTAGCCACTGATAGCCACCCTTAAGAGCCAATTTCTCCACTGAAATTTGTCCTAAAACTAGGACAGATCTCTCCAGCACACCATAGTGCACCAAACTTCAATTAATTATGCACACGCCAACCCCACAATGAAAGAAGTTGATTCCCCACAAAAGCCCCCTCTAAAATAGCCTGTAGCATAACTCTAGACCAAGACATGAAAACCACCTTGGTCAAAATCATACCTAGACCACCAAGGCTTGAGACTTCATCTGGAGGTTCATTGGGTCCAATTAAAGGTAGCACAACCATCTGATTGAGGCCTCCCCTCTCAGACAAAGGTATTGAACCTCAACCCTAATCCAAGCTTATTTTGATTCTCCATTTGTAATAGTTTGATTTGATACATGATTAACTATATAGATGTGCTTGTCTTGAGTAGATCAAGGTTTAGAAATAAACCCCATGCAATTTGGTTGATTCTAGGCAAAGATCTTAAGGTTTTAGTGTGAAAGGCTTACGGGTTAGGTCACTTAGGGATGATAACAGAGGCCATCCGATTGCGTGTCTATCTAAACAACAAAGGGGATCAAGCCAGACGAGTGGATGGCGCGTAAACCACGGGTGGCAGCTGAGGTGGATGGCGACATCAAATGGGAGCACGCTGCTTGTGAGTTCAGAGCTGCGGTAGGTTGAGTTGGCGCCGCATTAGATAAATAGAAAATTAGGGATTTTTTAATTATTTTAATGCCAAAACTTCAAAAATCCATATCTTTCTATATAAAAATTATAAAAATAAAAGAGAAATACTCTCTTGCTCAATTCTCCATGACTAAATATTACTCACCATGGACTGAAATTTTGAGGGTTCATTCCTCATGAGAGAGGCTATGTCTTTTGATTTTTCTTTAATCAGGGGACATCTCTATGCTTCTAGCCATAATTTTCAAGCTAAGGTAACCATTTTGACTATTTTAATGGTATAAATCAAAATATCATTTTAAAAATTATCAGAATAATTTTAGTAGGTTTCCTATGGTCAGAGAAGTCTAAGAAAAATATCATGATGCTTTCAATTATCCTGTAATTTTCTATATTTAATTAAATGTACATATCTTGTGTGAATTTTGGTAAATTGTGTATGTATCAAAAATTGGCAAAATCACTTCCACATTGTTCATAAAAATTATGTTTACTCACTGTAAAAATTTTAAAATTATTTGATTAAGTTCAGGTATTAAATTTGATTTTTTAAGAAACCTTATATTTTCATACAAAAATAAATAAATTAAATTAAATACACTTAAGAAAATTATGAAAAGTAGGTTTTTGAGTTCCTTGTGATGAGAGGCTCTTGTGAAAAATAAAAATTTCCTTTTAGAAAATACTTTATTTTCAAGCCTTATTTTGAATTTTAAAATAATTAAAAATAATAAAAAATCCCAAAATACCAAAACATTTCAAGATATGCTTAATTTACCTCTGATCACTTGAGACTCATTAAAATATTTTTCCTAATTTTCCTAAGTTAAAAATAAATTTTAAAAGGCCTAAAAGTAGATATTCTTCATTCTCCCATTAAAATAATTATAATAACTTAATTCAAAAAATCATGAAATTTTGTCTAAGTATTTCTCTAATCTAGGAAACCTCTAATAATTTTTTCATAAATAAAACTTTATTTTGGAAAGTCAAATAAATCAGTTTCTAAAGAATCCTATTTTCTAAGCTCAAATAAATAATTAAATAAAATTAAATTTTGAGAGGTCCACATATTCTCCTCAAGAGATTGTAATTACCTCATGAATATGAAACTCTAAATCCTCAATGACATTTGATTTGTGTTTAATGAGTTATGAGATGAAGTGCCCAAAGGACAAAATGGTCATTTTAGAATTTGATGTCTTAATCAAAATTTTGAAGTAACCAAGGGAGAATGAGTAATTTTGATCTTAATAAAGATGTTTGGATGATTGAAATGCAATGAGATTAAAAAGGTAGAAACCCACTCACCACCATTGCACAACATCAACGAAATCATAATCCTCCTAATCTTCGTGGATTGGAAGTCAATTAAGATCAAATGATTTTTTAAGTGATGGGCTTAAATCGGAAGGATGATAATGTACATTTCTTAAGCCCAAAGTTGAGGATGATGTGATCATTCAATAAGGATACACATCACTTGAATCAAAATTTTGATAACCAACACTTTACTTATCATGATTGTTAACGGCTTAGTAGTGACATAGGCTCGACGCATAAACTCATATGGTTGGATTTAGAAGATAATCTGATTGGTGATGAATATTTTTAAACACTAAAAGCCTGGCCTTAATTGTGGGCACCACAACCTTTAAATGACTTAAACTTGCCTTAGGGGCCCTCACACACATAACTATTAAAGGGAACATCAATTCATTGATTGAGTACCCTGTCCTGAGGATAATTAAATTATCAGGTCACACTGACCAATGGGGTAGTCACAATTCAACTTCAGATGATTAATGGAACAATATGATAAGTTAAAAAATGAACTAAGAATATTTCAAGAGATCTTCAAATTGATCTAGGGTCATGCACCGAGCACTATGAATCTAATGAACATTCCAAAGGGCAAACTAGACTTGTCATACTTCTGTTCTAAAATCATCCACTAGGATCTTTTGAGACTCAATAAAATCATAAATTTTGGTTTGGTAGCCAAACCTTCATCTACTCCTGCAATTTAAATTCATTGTAAAATTATATATATGTCTTGCAAGTAGTGACCTTTCAGGTGGTGGAGCGAGAAGAATCAACAAGTATGCTTTTAAATTAATGCATTTACCTTTTTGTACTTCTTGTCTTGAGCTTGCATGTTAAACAAAAATGTCACCCTGCATGAAAACCAAAATTGCTATAATAGCCGTAAAACCAGAACCAAAACTAAAATTAATGAAGATAAAATTCACCGCCACAACATTCAAAATATAAGACAACTCAAAATTTAATCACAAACACCACAACAAAACAATAATTGCAACTAAATTAAGACGTCTCTATCGGATGATCAGAAATCTCTTAGAGGAGGTAACCTACGGTGCTAACAAGACTTTCCACGGTCTAAATGAATGTATAGAACTCATTAAGTTGAGTNCTATCGGATGATCAGAAATCTCTTGGAGGAGGTAACCTACGGTGCTAACAAGACTTTCCACGGTCTAAATGAATGTATAGAACTCATTAAGTTGAGTTTAGTAAATTCATCTGGACTAAGTGAATCCGAAAGAAAATTATGGTGCCGGAACAGGGACCTATAGAATCCTAACCCGTGTCACTCTAATAAACTTTAATATGCCCCATAATATTTAAAGAACCATAACCATAGGGACATTTGATTTGAAATTATAATCTAACACATTAGAAAACTTAAACTTGTCATGACAAGGAACTTAAAGCTAGCACTGTGGGCAGCACAACCATCTTCAATAGCAAGAAGTGCTACAACAGTATATCCTTCCTTAAAATTAAACAATAAGCTAGACAATTTTGAGGTTGTTTGCATATGCAACATAAATCCTCAACTAATCTTTAGGCATTTTGTATGGCTTTGCTGTACAATATAAGCCCTAACTCGTCTTAGGATTTTTAGGTTGTCATTCATCACAACCTAAATACTCATATTATCCAGGTCATTTGTGTGATCATTTCATATAGATGTAAGTTCTAAGACAAATAAAATTGATAGGTTGAAACATTTAAATATTTCTCTTCAAAACTGAAACGAAACATTAGGATAGCTTGGGAAGTCACTCACGTTCTCCTCAGGATCTATGACATCCCTTAGTTCTTCCTCCTTTGGATTCTAAAATAAATGTTCCATATTTGAACCATTCCCCTTTCACACCTATTTGTCCGATCTCGTGGAAAAGTCCTATCATTTTGAACTCCTTGAAGATAATTTTTCTTAATTTTTATCGAGATTTTTCTTAGGTGACTTCAGTTATCAAAGATGTAATTAATTATAGGGGCTTGCTCTTATATGAAGCTTTTCCGAACCCAGCTTAATATTAACCTTATTTAATTCTTTGTATTAAATTAGGGAATTTTTCGGCAAATAAAATAATTTTTGCAGATCAAATGGATGTTATATATTTATTAGTTCAATTGATCGAGTCTCACCCTCAAGTCTTGTGTTTATCTTTTGGGATAGATACAAGGTTTGAGGTATAATGCTCTTTCATGTGAACTATGAAAAATATGGGTTCAGTTTGATTTCATATTTTCCTAAACTATATATATATATATATATATATATATATATATATATATATATATATATATATATATATATATATATATATATATATATATATATATATATA
>JXCR01120527.1:0-43169 GCA_002079205.1 Phalaenopsis hybrid cultivar
ACCCCAGTTTCTGAAAATCAAGCCAAATGGGGTTTCTGTCATGAAGGGTCAGAAATGCAAGCTTCAAAAGAGGAGATTTGCGGGGAACAAGTTATTCTCTCGTCCAGTGGCAATGAGCCAAACAACACACAGCATCCCAGCCCTCATCTAAAACAGTGTGATTATAGTTTGAAGTTTGCATCCATTGATGGAATGCTTTGTGATTCTAATGGAAAAGCTCTCAATGGTTGCCAAGAAATGGCACAGAAAAACTGCCTAAACTCTACTTCTATCTCTAATAACCTGGCTAGCCAGAATCAAGCGGCTGAATCCAAAGATACTGCTTCTGATATCACTGCCTTGGGAAGCTCTGAAACATGGCAGCTTATGGACCTTGAAGCTGAGAATTGTGCCGAAGCAATTCCTTTATATTTAAATGATAAAAAATTCGGAGACTGTGGTCTGAAAAGATCCAGATCACGTGAAAAAGAGCTCATCTCGCTAAGGCTCAAAGCAAAAAGGCATCTTGTAGCTTTAGGGTGGAATATTGAAGCTAGAAGAGAGTGTGGGAGTTTAAGGGTTCGGTTTGTGTCACCAAAGGGTCAATGTTATTCTTCCCTTCGTAGTGCATGTTTTGGTCTGTTGGGGAGGCAACCAGAAAAGAATGAAAAACAGAAGTCGAATAAATTAAAAAGTTTAGATGGGTTCCATTTTGTCCCAACTTCTTATGAGCTTCTTTTTATGAACTCTGATATTAAAACAAATTTTCGTTCACATGACAAAGCTTTCAATGTGTTGCTTCCTGTCACAAAGAAAAAGAAAATGGAGAACTCTAGCCATGTCACTGAGCTGAATGTGTCTAATGGAGATATAAAAACCGGCACAAATCTTAAAAAGAAGCTTAGGCTGTTATCTAGGATGACACAATCTAATGTTATGCCTAATTATTTTGTTATGAATGANAGTGAGTTTGTTCTATTGATATTTTTAGAATAATAAGAGGTTATGAAATTCTATATGGCTTTAGTTCTTGTAGTGGTGTTGGCGGGAGAAGCTAGTGTAACATACCCTTATCAAAAACCCATGTGATTTTTTGTTTTCTTCATTTGTTATTCTGTTTTTTTTTTCCCTGAGCGGCATTCTTTGTAGCTGGAATATACAATGTTTTTGTGCTGTCTATGGAAACATTTAATTTAGATGCCTTAGCCCTATATTTAGCTGCTAGGTTTTGGGATAAGAGTATTAGAAGTCCTCTTCCATTTTATTGACATAAGATATATTAAGATATTGGTATCAATCAAAATATACACACTTGCTTAATAGCTGGAACAAGTGGAATTTACTTTTACTAAGGTCTATATCCCTAGAAAAGTTCATCATCCTCAATTTTGGAATCAATGAATTTAAAAAATGATGAAACCATGAATTATATCACATGTTTGGAGGGGCAACGGTAGAAAGATACTTTAATTGGTGGCCCAAATACTTTATATTAGCATCTAAATAATTTAAGAATCATAGTTTTATTATTATTCTCATCACTTTATTTCTTAAATATAACCATTCACTCGAGAATGATGAATTCAAAGTAATAATGCAGTTAATTTTGACATTTTGACTTATAAATAATTTATCCATTGAAAACCAACTGTTTTTATTCAGTTCAACGAAGAAATCATCCACCGGACATTTCCATTATTTCTCACTAACTCTTGATAAGTTATTTTGTAACTCTAGGTACGAATAGAAAACTTTCAAGCTGAAGATGAATGCTTGGTGTTCAATCTTTTATTTTTCAATTTGTTTGTGTGGTTGATGCTTTCCATCGTCTTTGTGTGGCATGTGATTTTAGGAGCGCCGTTGAGCCATAAGGACTACCTTATGGTGCACATGGAGTTGCCTTGGGTAGGAACTGTTGTATAGCTAAGAAGAAGTTGAAGAACTAATTTTTTCTTGTAGATCAAAGAGCTAAATTATATAATTTCCTGAAGAAGGCTCGAAACACTAATACAGAAGATGAAATTTTTTTCAGAGATAAGATTGGATGAGATGCTAACCTTCGTATGGAAGATTTCATTGCAACTTTCATCCTTTTGTATTTATTAGCCTTAACAGCACACCTTTCAAAATTAGCTATCACTTGCAACTCCTTTCATTATAAGGTATGGCATCTTCATACCCTTGCTCTGATGGGTAGGTTGAATACTTAAAGGAGGAGGTGTGAGGATCACATTTCTGTAATTAGTCATTCTTCCCTACTCTGATAATGCGCTCCACTTCTTTGTCTAATTACTTTAATAAAATATTGTTGCCAAATCGTATGGAAAAATTGACCACTCGTAGATAATCATTGATTGATCCTGAAAACATCTGCTACAAGGAATCCATTTAAATGTTATTTTTTATCCTTGGACATTTGATTTTTTTTTTTTTTTTTGCATTGTTTGAAAAACATATGCTCCTTCCATGTCAAGATGCTCACAAATTCAAAATTTTTTAATTGAATAAAGTATCCCTTGCTTGGTATTTTTATGAGCACGGTTGATGTGGAAGCCACAATCTGCTCCTACTATAACTTCATTGCTTCTGTTGCCTTAATCAAGTGTTGCATTGTATTTCTGACCGAACTATTGTGTTGCTGATGTATTTCCACTACTTACACGCTATTGCTCCTGCAGGTTTGCCTTATACCTTCAATTAATTTATTGTTCTATTTTTATCTCTCGTTATTCTAGTTATAGTTCTACGCCGCCTTTGTACATAACTTTCATTTGTACCATATCAAATTGATCTTTGTGCTTATGATTATGCCATCATGCTGACTAAGATAGGACTTAATAATAGGTTCAATCTTACAAATTAATAAGATATGTAATTACTAAATGAATCTACATAAACATATAAAGATTTAAATTACATTCCTATGTTTGATAGGAGGTATGGTCTTGAAAATTTTATCAGATTGGATCAATAATTTTTTTTTTTATTTTTACCATTTTTCTAATTTTGGAAAACTTGATTGTCATAAATACAAGTCATGTTCAATCATATTGACAACATGTTGTAAGTAAAACTAAATTTATATGAGCACTTAAAAGATAAAGAGTAGTATCTGTCATTTGATGAGCATAGATATCAACTATATGGACAATATAAGCTTTCAAACCACAGCGAATGTGATTTATATGAATAGTTGGATAGGTATATGAGCATTGTTATCAAATATTATTTTTTTTTCGAAGGTATTTTGTTATTATTATTTGTTTTTTCGAAGGTCTTGGGCAAAGAGATTATGAAAGCACTAAGCTACAAGGCACCAAAAATACTATATAAGGATTTTGCTAGATATTTGAATGTTGAGGAGTATTATAGATATTCTACCAGCACTAACTCACCCATCATTTAAAGTCCTTAAAGAGAAATCATTTTCTACTTCTCATAAGCATAATAGTGAAATTGTTAGAAGTGGGACTCGACATTTGGGTAAGTTGATGGATCACTATCAAGATGAGATTTTGATTATTTTGCGTAACCAGTAAAAAGATTTTGGCCTAAAAACATAAAAAAATTTATTGAATTTAATCGATTCAATTTTCCATGCAGAATGATTATCTTCTCTAAAAGTTTGCCAATTAGGCACCACCACAAAAATTTTTCATGATAAAACTTGATCCTATGAAGCAAATTTTTTCATGTATTTTTTTGAGAATGAATTAGAAAAATATTCACAATTACAATTATATTCTTATGATGTGGATATAATAGATATATAAATAAATTTACGTTGAACTAGTTGATGTAATTCTTGACTAAATTTCTAATGAACTAATCTCAACCAATTAAATTGGAATTGATTTTTCTGTGATTCTTAACTTCTTGTTATAGAGATACATAAAAAGTCTTAGAGATAAAATGAAATCCAATCAACATTTCAATAAATTTGTTAATAGTAAAAGCCATAAAATAATTTAAATTTTAAAGTTCGTTTAAGTTCACTTCTTGGACTTGTGCTAGGATAACTTTTTCTTGAAGGGATTGTTCATCAAACAGAAAATATTTTTACGGTTTGCTTTCTTTCATTCCCATTCTCATCATATTGTATAGATCAGGGATAAAAATCATTATCAGTATCCCATAACACAGAAATTGACAGTTTTAATATTTTCATTATTTACTTTTATCACATGAATTATGTGATTTGAATGAAGGGACTCATAAGAAATTAACAACTAATATGACATTTGTAAGTCTGCTTCATATGCTTTAAGACTAGAAGATAAGGTGATGGTGCAACTAAGGTTTTGTATTAAATCCTTTTAGACAATAACCACAATAACAATAAAACCATAAAAGGTTTGCAATTATTGGGACTGATTCTTATGAATGAAAATTCTGAGAAATTTTGGCAATATTCTAAAGTTAATGTATATAAATTGAATTTATTTTCTTAATATTGATGATGACATCAACGCCTTATTGCATTTATTTGTCATGGTTTAGTAGTTAAACTTATCTGTAGGGCTTTGTCTACTGTTGATGATGGATATCATGGGTAACTTATATCTTGAGATGATAAATTTATTTGTTATGATTCGTGGGTTATCTTGCTAAAGTACGTTCATTTTTCCTAGGATTGTTTAAAGGATATCAATATCTTAATATGTGGAGCTAAATTTTACGGAACGAATCCTAAATGCATCGCATTCTCTTGCTATAATCCAGCTGCTTACAACTGCCTCAATCAACTGTTGCCTTTGCTTGCCCTTTTCATTCTACTGTGTTTTGCTGTTGATAAATTTATCCTTATTCTTTATTACAGCCACAATTTGTGTTTCCTGCTATTCATTGTTTCCACCTTTTTTCTGCTGTTATCTTAGCAACAGTTGCACACTGCTATTGGATCAGACTCTTATCCATGCTTCATTATTAATTTTCAACTTCCATTCAATCTAGACTACATTTTTTGGTCTCGTCAACACTCAAATCTTTTTTGTGTAGCTACCTTTTTAGCTGGGGGTCCTTTTTCTTTTGTTATCATACTAGTTCAAATCTCATATTCCATAATACCTTCTATAGGTAGTAGCGCGGACAGTTTGTGTCACACCTCAAGTGATCTCCCTTTAAGGGTCAACTGAGGTGCGACAGAGGCGTACAATTCGGCCATACTAAATTTTCACCAACACTAGTCTTGTCTTGTAGAATCAAGACTCAGTGAGTGATGAACTAATCTAACTAAATCGCCGCAAATATGCGTGATACATTACACGTCATAATTCATTCAGATTCATACTCGGAAGCATGAAAAAACATATCATCAAACATATAAACTATATAACGCTGCTAAATCTAATAAATAAATAAATAAAATACGTACCCTAAAGACTATATAGGTGAGAGTTTAGTCTGATCGAATTTTTTGCCTTTGTCGCACCTGAGCTGACCCTTGAGGGGGAGGGGGGACAGTTGTGGTGTGACAATATGCACTAACATTATATGTAGTGCTGGAAGAGGGGGTAGTCAGAAGAGGACTCTAATAAGGACTTTTTGCTCTTCAAATTCTTGTAATTTCTAAGAGGTAGTTTTTTTGATCTAATGTACTCTATCTATGAAAGAAAACAAACTCACACACTTTTCTTTCTACTCGAAAGTAAAAGTTTAAACAAAGCAATGTCAGTCTAGTAAAACATGATTGATTTATGAAAGAAAGAAAGGGCATTTTCAGATGATGAGACTTTTCATTGGATACTGCACAAAAAANCACACTTTTCTTTCTACTCGAAAGTAAAAGTTTAAACAAAGCAATGCCAGTCTAGTAAAAAATGATTGATTTATGAAAGAAAGAAAGGGCATTTTCAGATGATGAGACTTTTCATTGGATACTGCACAAAAAAAAGCTGACCGACAACATATTGATTAGAGTGTGAGTGCTTAATGTTTAAATTAAGTGAAACGGATCTGGGGACATTAACACATTGATTTTGTGGTGATTTTATTTCACTAAGTGCCACATCTAAACTTATTGGATGGCTAAATGAGATAAATTCTAAGTTCTCTTGGTAAAAGGAGGATATTTTAATCNCAAATTAAGTGAAACGGATTTGGGGACATTAACACATTGATTTTGTGGTGATTTTATTTCACTAAGTGCTACATCTAAACTTATTGGATGGCTAAATGAGATAAATTCTAAGTTCTCTTGGTAAAAGGAGGATATTTTAATCAAGAAAGTTTACTATCAATGTAATATGAATTGTGTTTATTATGCATATACCATATAGCTTCTTAGAACTTTTCTATTGTGTATTATTAGCTTCAATTAATGTTGACAAGAAACATGGTAATCTCAAGCTGGTTCATTCACCCCAATGCTAACTTTGAGGCATGGCATGAGCTTCTCTACATTGACTCTAATCAATTTTGAATGGAGAATCCTTGTTTGACCTCTGAAAAGATTTGTGTTTGATGAATATCCCACCTCAAACAGTTGGGCAAGATGATGGATTGACTTAGGTGTAATAGCCTTCTTGAAGAGTGCCAATTCAATCATTCCATGATTATGATATCTGATATGATTAATGAGTTATTCTAACTTGGCTAACTTTATGTTTCTTGGTCTCGGAACTATGGGTTTTTTTTAGATTTTTTTTTTTTTGCTCTTCTTATGAAACTACCCTAAAAAGTAGCTAATTAGCTCCTTAAAACCGGAATTGTGCAGGAAAAGTAGGAAAATTTCATAGTTTTAGGAAAGAGATCTCGAATAATTCCCTTAATGTACTCTTCCTTTGTCTGGTTACTGCTTTGGTTGCTTGCTTATTTCTGTGCTCTGCTTTGTATACATCTTGCTTAGCAATTTGACTTTTGAATTGTTTCCTGCGTGTCCAACCCATACTTTGGGTTGAATTCGAGTTGATACTGGTTAAAATTATCAGAAACTGTCGGGGAATTTGTAGGGAGTCCTCAAATTTTCTTGAACCATCAAATTGAAGCAACACATTCCAAATTTTTTAAAAATTTGAGAAAATTATGAATATTGCAATCCTCCTGTGTCCGAAGGGCAATAGGACTGAGTTCTTTTCATGTAATAAAAAATTGATGTACTTCAGCCTACAAGGAATTGTACTTTCCTGAGCTAACTTTGGTGTAGGGACGGATGAGATTGGTTTTTGAACAAAATGCTAACGTTTGAAGCAAAATCCACATCAGCTTCAATTTCATTGCCTTCAATCTTTCTCTGGACTGTTTGTACATTATCAACATGATGGAAGTTTTTCAAGTTACTGCCCAATTGTGTAGTTTTATACGTAGTTTTTATCACTAACTGGAATGCTATTTTCCTCTCATCTTTTTTCCCAGGTACTATATTCTGAAGTGGGACTCAAGGGTTCTTGGCATTTCGGTATGATCATTGATTGTGGAATGTTTTTTCGTACTGTGGAGTTGGCTGATCTTTTGAACGAAGACAATTGTTCGAAGCTTGTGGACACGGTCCACGTGTCAGCTGCTATAGAGGGTCTGAAACGAAATGCCCCAAAATTACATCGTAACTGGATAAGGCCATTACCTCCAAAATCTAAAATCAAGGCATCTGAGCTAATTTATGGGCTTTGTGTTGATGCCTTTGTGGATGATGCTTGGTGGGAAGGTGCAGTTTTTGATCACAATGAGGGCTCCTTGGAACGTTTGATCTTCTTCCCTGACCAAGGAGATCAACAAATTATTAATATTGAAAAGCTCCGTATCACCCAGGAATGGAATGAAGCTTCTGGGCGCTGGAAGCACCGTGGAGTGTGGCAGTTTCTTCAAGTTATCAAAAATTTTGAGCTGGAAGGTCCATTGCCTGTATCTGTCAGGGAAATATGGTATGACTTAAGAAGCACAAAGTCTTTCTTGGGAAAGATTGGAGTGTGGATTTCTGGATCAAAATCAATTTGGCATGAATTGGTAACAGAGTTAATCCAGGAACTTCAATCTGTAGTGAATGGTGTTCCGCTTGGTGTATCAACTTCCTATGATGAATTATGTGAAAACCCTATGAATGTTGATGTTATAGACTGTTCCAGGGAATTTCTTCCTCTTCCAGATGCTCTCCAGGAAAATGATGGAATGAGTTCTGGTTCTGCAAATAATTTTCTTGAACTACTGAATCCTAATGATCTGTCCTCATGCCACACCCCAGTTTCTGAAAATCAAGCCAAATGGGGTTTCTGTCATGAAGGGTCAGAAATGCAAGCTTCAAAAGAGGAGATTTGCGGGGAACAAGTTATTCTCTCGTCCAGTGGCAATGAGCCAAACAACACACAGCATCCTAGCCCTCATCTAAAACAGTGTGATTATAGTTTGAAGTTTGCATCCATTGATGGAATGCTTTGTGATTCTAATGGAAAAGCTCTCAATGGTTGCCAAGAAATGGCACAGAAAAACTGCCTAAACTCTACTTCTATCTCTAATAACCTGGCTAGCCAGAATCAAGCGGCTGAATCCAAAGATACTGCTTCTGATATCACTGCCTTGGGAAGCTCTGAAACATGGCAGCTTATGGACCTTGAAGCTGAGAATTGTGCCGAAGCAATTCCTTTATATTTAAATGATAAAAAATTCGGAGACTGTGGTCTGAAAAGATCCAGATCACGTGAAAAAGAGCTCATCTCGCTAAGGCTCAAAGCAAAAAGGCATCTTGTAGCTTTAGGGTGGAATATTGAAGCTAGAAGAGAGTGTGGGAGTTTAAGGGTTCGGTTTGTGTCACCAAAGGGTCAATGTTATTCTTCCCTTCGTAGTGCATGTTTTGGTCTGTTGGGGAGGCAACCAGAAAAGAATGGAAAACAGAAGTCGAATAAATTAAAAAGTTTAGATGGGTTCCATTTTGTCCCAACTTCTTATGAGCTTCTTTTTATGAACTCTGATAGTAAAACAAATTTTCGTTCACATGACAAAGCTTTCAATGTGTTGCTTCCTGTCACAAAGAAAAAGAAAATGGAGAACTCTAGCCATGTCACTGAGCTGAATGTGTCTAATGGAGATATAAAAACCGGCACAAATCTTAAAAAGAAGCTTAGGCTGTTATCTAGGATGACACAATCTAATGTTATGCCTAATTATTTTGTTATGAATGACAAATCAAGGTGTGATATTTTGGATAAACGACAGGCTAAATCTGGTTCTACTTCCTCAGAGAAAGACGGTTTGATATCAAAAGTTCATAAACAAGAGTTTCCCATGCATAAGGATATTGAACCAGAAAATTTTCCAGAAGCGCTAACACAATTTATAAATTACAAGAATTCCATGAATGTGGCTGCTAAGAAACAGTCTGCTGTGAGTTTTAGTATTTTAAAATTAAATGCGAAGAATCATCTTTTGTCCTTGGGGTGGAGGTTTTGGAGAACAAACTCTGCATTATTTTATGTTTCTGCTGGTGGCAAGGTCTTTCATTCTCTTTACTCAGCTTGCAAGTCTTGCTTGGAAGAAGAAAACCATTGTGTTGGTACTTCAAGGTCTCTTATAAATGGAAAAACTAGAAGAAAGCTGGACTACTTGAGGGAGATGAAACCTGTTAATATTGATAATAAACTTTTGAGAAGAGCCTGCCAATGTGCTACTACAATGGCCAATGAAAATTTTCAAAAAGCTTCTAATTTATCACAGAATGGTGTTGAAAATGGATGCAATGACCTGAACAGATCTGCTGAATCCATGGCTTGTAGCTTTCATCAAATGATTTCAGAAGAAGGCAGAAGATCTAAGAAGAGAAGAATGACTGCTTCCACCTGCCAATGTTTGGAGCAGAAATTACTGAGACACTCATCTTGTAGCTCCTTCCTTTGTGAGAAATCTGAGAGGGGAAAAGCTTCACCGGCTCTAGTTAGGAAGCGTCGCAATATGTCAAGTTGTTCCTCTTTTCGTGTTCGTCGGCCGAGCAAAAGATCACGGCAGGTTGATGCATTGTCTCCTACTCAGTATGTATCGAGAACAGTTTTGTCCTTATTGATAGAAAATGATATTGTACTTCCAAGGCAGAAAGTTAGGTATATTTGTAAAAAAGATGGGCATATTATGATGGAAGGACGAATAACTCGTGAAGGGATTAAGTGCAAATGCTGTTCAAAAGTATACAGTCTCAGTAATTTTGAGGTTCATGCTGGAAGCACTCTAAGACGTCCAGCTGCTAACATATTTTTGAAAGATGGAAGATCTTTGCTGCAGTGCCAGATGCAGATGTTGAGTTCTAAAATTCCTGATGGCTTCCAGAGGTCGCGACTGAAAAATGACTGTTCAATCTATGAAAGTGATAGCATTTGCTCTGTTTGTCATGATGGGGGCTCATTAATACTATGCGATCACTGTCCTTCATCATTTCACCTAGATTGTGTTGGTTTAGAGGTAATGTTTAGCTTTACTTTTTAAATAAAACGCAAAATTATTTCTGCTTTTTAATAAGGTTATTGCTCTTGAAATCTATTATTATTATTATTATTATCATTATTATTATTATTATTATTATTATTATTATTATTATTATTATTATTATTATTTTGTGTGTAAGTCCTCGAAGATGTGAATGAATGCTTTCTTGGATGCTAAAATATGCTCATTGAGTGTTGTTACCTTATATAATAATTTTGAGACATTTTGATGGATGATCGGGGCATAATTGATTTTTATTATATATTCTTTTTAACATTTTAAATTGCATTCAATATTTCTTAGGAGTCCACTATATTTTTTGCGGAGTTTCTTAGTGAANGATAATTGATTTTTATTATATATTCTTTTTAACATTTTAAATTGCATTCAATCTTTCTTAGGAGTTCACTATATTTTTTGCGGAGTTTCTTAGTGAAGCGCTTTGAGGTGGACATTGCCTAAATGTTATAAATAAAGGTCCACAACCATTAATATTGTCTGTGCAATACAATTAGCCTACAAAGGACTAGTGTTTCATTGGGTAATCAAAATGATTCAAAATNTCGCTTTGAGGTGGACATTGCCTAAATGTTATAAATAAAGGTCCACAACCATGAATATTGTCTGTGCAATACAATTAGCCTACAAAGGACTAGTGTTTCATTGGGTAATCAAAATGATTCAAAATGTATTATAAAGGAGTTGAATTGGTTCAGTTTTCATTTTGTTTTGGAACCATATTCTTTTTTTGTAATTTTTTTCTTTTTAATTTGATTTATTTTATCAGGCTCAAAATACTTTGCGTGCTATTAGGTTTGAATGTGAATGCTTCAATAGGATTTAAGTAGATTTAAAATCGGATAAGACTTGATTTTAAAATTTTTACCTTTATTTTTGTAATCTTATTTCTATAAATAGAGATTGATAGCTTTCATTAACTATCAATTTTTGATTGAATGCAAATTATTTGTGAGGCCAATTTAGTGTTCTTTTTTAATCCAGGTTGTGTATACGGGTCACTTCCAAGTCATGCCGGTAGTGTTTTCTTTTTCTACCCATCTTCATTAATTTATTATCAAAGCAAGGCTTGATCTTTCCTGGATTNTTTTTTTTATCCAGGTTGTGTATACGGGTCACTCCCAAGTCATGCCGGTAGTGTTTTCTTTTTCTACTTATCTTCATTAATTTATTATCAAAGCAAGGCTTGATCTTTCCTGGATTAACTCAATCAAATTTTGAATTCTCGTCTCATCTTGTCTCACTTTTCATGTGCTTGAATCTTCTTATCTCGATGTGCCTCACATTGAGTTTGATTGTGCTCACACATCTGTTCTTGTCAGTTTTTCTTGCACTTGTGTTCACCCTAATCTCACTTTTTTTACTGCATCTCTTTCCGGGCTAATAAAACATGTTGTTTCTTTTTGTCTCATCTAACCTTTTGTTGCATCTCCTTCTCATCTTATTTACTCTCTGCTTTGTGTTTTTGTACTCCTCTCCTCTTTTTCTTTCTTGCTTGCACTCTATATATGCAGTTCATGTCCGCTTTCACCTGTAACTCAACTTTGAATAAGGACTATGCCATTATGGATTTATTTTCTTCATAAAATCATGGTCTTGTTTAACCTAATCGACTACCTCATAATTAAGTTGTTATTCAATTTAAATTCTAACAAGCCTCTTCATCATTATATTCGCTCAAACTCTGAAGATTATTTTCAATGGTATTCTTTTACGCAAGACATCGAAATTTGCTCAACTTCTTTTTCGTTCTCATGTTCACCGTTCAAAAAATTGTACTTACCATTGTCAGTACTATCCTTGCTGATATCTTCACTCATATATATATATATATATATATGGATGGTGACTGTACTTTCTCCTTATAGTAAGATTCTTACTTAGATCATACCATTATGATTGTGATTATGATTATCTTATCATTCTTGATCACATAAGTCATCTTATATTTATCACTATGATGAACTCTCTCCTTCTCATATATTTCAGAACTTTTTCCTTAAAAAAAAAGTTTTTTTTGTCTGGATTATCAATCCACTACACAAATCCTGATGTCCCATGCGCTCCTTTAGACCCGCAAAGCTTAGAACTTTTTCCAGTTAAATAACATGTGCAAGAAGATTATGGTCATTCCCTCTGTAATAAAAATCTTTAGATTCAATTTAAAAAAATCATGCTATGATTTTACTCCAAATAGTAACCCAATTCACACGTGAGCTTTTAAAAAGTTTCATTTTTACTCCCATCTAGCTACAGTACTTACCATAATTATAATCATTGCCTTAATCACCAATTAGCAAGTCAAAACAACCAAAGTGTTATCAGAGATCTTGCTAGAGCTTATTTTGGATGAAGTGTTTATGTTTCTGAGAATTGTTGAGCATGAGACGACATTTTTTGTATTTATCTACCAAAGCTTACATGTGATATTCTCCATATTCTTGCTTAAGATTACTTGTCACTGCCTCAAAAAGATAGATTATGTCAAATTATTATAATTTACTTTAAGTTACTGTTGCTAAAGCTTGAGTTGCTGTTTCTATTACCACCATCGTCACTTAGAGTCTGTTTGTGACAGTTTTCTATTTGCTTTATGTTTAAGACCACCACCGCAGCTTCATTTAGGGAACAATTTTTTTGTTGCTTTATAGAAATTTTTGTGGTGGGAAGTTGTTTTTTTTTAACCTGACCTGTTAAAGTGCAGTGATGGTATAAATGATATCTGATTTTTGGGAAAAAAAAATGTATTTATAATTCTCACAGTAATTTTCTAAGATGTTTCCTCCACTACAGTTTTACAACCACCTTTTTAAAAAACTACAACCATCCCAAAAAGTCCCTTAGTTCACTATTTGTCCATATTTTTGATATTTTACATATGGATGAATTTTGAAAGTACCCAAGACAATAACATTCGAATGTGTTTTTGGGACTTTCTTCCTATTGTCCTTTGGATTTTATGGTCATTTTTTCCATTAGATGATCTAATGGTGCCACCTTCTCCATCATGGCTGCCTCCTTCTGATTATTCATGAGAGTAATGCTTTGTTGGTTATATGAATTGATGAGTACAATTAACCCATAAAAGGCCAATCTCTTATAGGCAAACTCAAATGAGTTGAATTGGGCGACAAATTAGCTAAATTAGAGTTGTTTTCAAGCTTTTTTTAGAACCATATTCATTTTTTGGCTGATTTTTTTTAGCTTGGTACATTTTATTGGGTTTGACTATCCTTTTCCAATAGTTTTAGATTTTATTGTGTTCAAGATAATTCTTAGATAAAAAAGGGTATTCATCTTTGATCAGAACAATAACACATAATAAGTAAAAAGAACGACGAACACTAGAAAGATATTTTGTTTCCTTGAAGTAGTTAGAAGTTTAAACTTATTTATAATTTTGGAATTCAAAGGGAAACATGGAAAGTTAAATGAAGTTTGAATTATTTATAGTTTTAAAAGATTTAATAATGTTTTTATTCAGAATTATGTTGAAATACTTTTTATTCTATTAACAATAACTATAATTTATGTCCTCACTTGATCATAAGGTAACTAAACGATCCTACGTTTTGGTCGAGGGCATGATTGACTCGTCTGTTGATAGTATGGATTGTGATTTGGTAGTGTAGTGGTGGTCGTGAGTGACGAAGCCAATGATCAAAGAACACATTGTACCATTCGAATGCTCTTATTGTCATTATCACAACACTGTTAATGCATTAAAAATATGATGGTCAGATCATTTTAAACAATTTCAAGAAGTTTTAGAGGTTGCAGTTATGGTCAATATAAAATAATGATGGTACGTCACAATTTTGACATTCGCTTGTTCCCATCATTAAGGATAATTCAAAGCCATAAATACTTCATTAATCAAATGCTAGTAGGACTCTATTGCACCCACAATTCCACCATGGTAGTATATATGACTGCTATTAAGAGTCAGTTTGGGGCTGCTGTAACTGTTTGAAGAAGCAGCTGTGAAACTGTTGCCCAAAAAGCTGCTGTGGCAATTACAATTTTTTTTTTTTGAAAAGTCAATTCGCAGTTTTGTAATAGCCACCACACTTACGTTCTGTTGCAAAACATAACTTTTAGCTGCAGCTTTTTGAAAAAGCAGACAATATAGTTTTGTCAAACATAAAAAACTATTGTGCGACACCACACCGCCACCTCAAATGCACCATAAGAAAAACTTTTAATTGCTTTTGGAGGCTCGATCATAAATGACCTCAGAGGCATCGTGCCCAATATGTTTATCATGACTCATTTAGATCCTTCTTGATTGTTCATTCATGTGTTATATTATCTCGGATTTAAGTTATCTAGTCCACTTAGCTCTTTGCAGAGATTCCATCTAGGAAATCGTTTTAGGTTGATGTCACCCTGGTCAGATGATGCTTACTCGACTTGCATGGTTAGGAAGCCGCTCAACAATACCTTTCTAGCTGCTCAATGCAGATCATGAAAATTCATGTCACATTAAATCATTCTCACTTAAATCTCCTTTATTTCTCACCGCTTGCTACTTGATCATTTCTTGGATAGATACAACCATTATTGACGCGGGGCTTTGGGAAGGACCATCCTAGGGTTCGGTCTAGCTTGGCTAGACTGGCCGGTCTTCAAGGGGGGGAGGGCTGCTGACCCCCCTTTTCTTCCCTTTCCTTTCCTTTCATTTCCTTTCGTTCCCTTTCCTTTCTTTTCATTTCCTTTCGTTCCCTTTCCTTTCCTTTCCTTCCTTCTTTGATAGCACCTTCCTATTATAAGTCCCTTTTAAATCTGAAACCTAAAATTTGAAATCTAAAATTTTTCCATTCCAATTCTGAATTCTCCTCTCTTATTTAATCTTTGCACGATCTGAAATTTTGATTATCTTTGTTCTTCTTTCTTATTTTAAATATTGCCTAAAATAAGTCTTAGTGCTCATTATAAATAGTGGTTATTATGCTTAGAGTTTTCTTTTATTTTTTGATACATTTGCTTTCAGATATTCTGGGAGACTTTTTCCCTTTTATGGGTTGTATCTGAGGAGATGGTGATGCTCCGGCTGTATCCTACTTCGAGGTGGTGATGTATCTCCCTCTGGCATTTTCCCTAACTCTTCTCCTCCACTCCCCATAGCCTCTGGCCTTGCTTTCCAACCTCTACGACCACCATATGCACTCCGTTGATCCTCTTACATCAGTCTCCCCTTGCTGTCCCACCATTTCAGCCCCATCTCCGCACTTGTATTGTGTTCCCTTACAACCTTCCTCCATTCTAGCACTCACAATCGACTGCTCCTCACCGCCACTCCCGCTGCCCTTGCTGCCCAACACCTTCCAGCGACCAATCTGCTTATTGCCAATCACCTACCCTCCGTACTTGCTGTCCCTGCATTTCTGTAACTCCCCCTCGATGCCATCAACATTTCTTTGCTGCTACCACCCCTACCAACCATTCTTGTGCCCTCCACCTCCCTTCAAATATACCTTAGGGGAAAAAGACTCCTATTTCTGTTAGTGTTTGTGCTGTTTTTTTTTTTTTTTGTTGTGCTGTGTTGTAACCCTATCTCTTTATTAATAAAAGTTCACTTTTGTGTATACACTATTTTTCATAATGGTTTCGGTATCAATTAGACATAGGTACTCATAATTGCATCCCAATAGTTATTATCTCTTGGCTGCAATATTATCACGTCTTGCAGCCAGTTGAATCGGTCTCCTTATTTTCAAGCCAATTGATCCACTTGTGCCTACATGGTTGATTGATGTTGATTATTTATATCTTTTTACATGCTTCTCAAAGGGACTTTTGAAATCTAAAGTAACCGTTGAGACACGCACACACTCACACAAACGCGCGCGCGCTCGCGCGCGCGCACACACACACACAGATATATATATATATATATATATATATAGAGAGAGAGAGATCGTTACCTTTCTGCTTCCTCTTCTTAGTGGATATTATGACTCCTTATGATGGTTTTGCCTTGATCATTTAAGTCTGGTTTTTATTTTTATTTTTTCATTATGGTGTTGTTTCTCTCCACTAATGTGTCTTGTAGGATCTGAAGCATTCGGCAGTGTAGCAAATCAAAATTAGAAGCTCCAACTTAAATATTGCTTGAACCAACAAAAAATTTTGATTGATTTCTACATGTTTACATATTTGTAATAATTTTTAGAAATTTTTTACATTAGTTTTGGTCTATTATAAAATGATGACGATAAATTACCATTTCTTAGGTGAATGTCTTTATGAGAGCAATTGAATGTGACAAAAGACTTGCAATTTTGTTACTTATGGATCTTGCTATGGATGTTGCGAAAGCCTTGAGAAGCTCAACTGGTGCAAATTTCAATAAAATTGGCAAAATTTGGGACTATTAGAGAAACAAATGGAAACTCATGTTGCAGAAAAGTTAGGTGTTAGTCTGCTGTCCTCCCTAACTTTTTACCTTAGGTGTAAATTCATGATTTAGGGAAAGTAAATATAGAGGAAAAAGAAAAGGGGAAGTAGGGTCCACTTGGATATTTTTAATTCTTCCATCCATTTGTGCAAGCTATTATGAACTCAAATTCAAATATTGTTATTATTGTTGGAATTGTTATGACAATATGGATTTATTGCCTACATTGTTTTCCTTTTGTTTTGTTCATTGAAAGTTGAATCTTTTATTTGATGGTTTTATTGCCTTTTTCCTCTATGATCATTGCTATCCTATGGTCCTAGCAAAGATCGCCGATTATAAACAAACGGAGTCCATTTGTAATTTATGCATGAAGCTTTGTGGCACGCCTAGTCATAATTTATACATCTTCAAATTTAATCTCAAAGTTATCACTTGATGTCGAAACTCTCTAATGTATCTATGCATTGCGTTCCCTTGGAGTTGCTTCAACTTGTGCCACTTTTTTTATTGATATTCTACATACCCCTTTGGTTAGCATTCTTGGTGCATTGATTGTTTAACATCCCTTAAGTCACTTATAATTGACCATTCATTTTTAGATTGCGTATGTCACTATGTCAGGTCATGTTGTCTTAAACTCCAGTCGGGCAAAGTATGCATCTCATGCAAAGAGATGATGTTGTGAGGTTCCACTTCACCTCTTGTTTATGCACACTCTACGAGCAAAGAAGGAGCAGGTGTTTGCGCGATTGAGTGCTCGCATGATGAGTGAGATGCCCACTGACATCGGCTTGGTTCATTTTTGTTGGTATAAGGTTTAGGATACTATTTATTTAATTGATCTATTTTCTAGGAAAAAACTTTGAAGATCTTTCATCCGGTCTCATCCTCAACAACGAGGTGGCCTATGTCCTTAGCATGTATCAATTGCATAACTTGGTGGCCTATGTCCTTGGCATGTAGCAACTGCATTCTTCTTTCGCTCAACGAGCCCAAAAGCTTTTACGTAGCAACTGCGTCCTTAACCTCTATTAACATGGCAACTGCAATTAACTCGCAACGAGCTTTCTTAAAGTTCAGTCAATCATATATAATATTTTGCAATTTTATAAGTATTTCTTTTGCGTTTTGTAAGAAATGGATCTTTGATTTTGCAAGTAATTTATGATTTTTTTAAAATATATTTTTAACAAGTACCATCATTATATAAAAAAAAACTTTAACAAAGTTTATTTTAAGATAATATGTAAAAGCTGTTTAAAATCCATATGTTATTATTTATTATTGAATATATCAATATTTTATTAAGTTATTAGCATTTTAGTTGATAATTGCTTCATTTTGCAGTTTGCGCATTAAAGAAAAAAGGAACCTTCTTGCATCACATTTTGCTTTATGCTTTAAAAATATTAGATGAAGGCAATCTTGTCACCGGTGTTATTCATGCGCAATGGAAAGTTATCAAGCATCTTGACTTCGGCCATCCAATATTTGCTAGAATCTCCATTTTGGCTTCTTTGAATAGCCATATCATTCCTTCATGAGTGGTTGCCATATCTTCATCTTCACTGCATTTATCATAAGGAAAAAAATGACTTTCACCTATCACAATGACAGTTGTTGGCATTCTCATCAACTGTATTACTCTCGCAAATTGGTTTATTTATCACTCTTGCCACTTCGTTAGCTAGATTTGTTGTATAATATTTATTTGTTGTTGATTGTCATTTTCCTGCTGCTCGTTTCTTTTTTGACAAAAAAACAAATCATTCTCATATTTGTCTCCCTACTTTGTTTGTATTGTGACTAATGATTGATGTTTGAGGTTTGCTTGATTCATAGACCCACTTCTTGATTTAATTTTCATACTATAGATAGATTATTTCCGTCTTTGTATCTATTCTTTACTCGAAAAAATACTAATACTTGTATATATATATATATATATATATATATTAAATCNCCTTAGTGCTCATTATAAATAGTGGGTGTTATGCTTTGAGTTTTCTTTTATTTTTTGATACATTTGCTTTCAAATATCCTGGGAGTCTTTTTCTCCTATATGGACTGTATCCGAGGAGATGGTGATGCTCCGGTTGCATCATACTTCGAGATGGTGATGTATCTCCCCCTGTCATCTTCCTTAACTCTTCTCCTCCACTCCCCATAGCCTCTGGCCTTGCTTTCCAACCTCTATGACCACCATATGCACTCCGTTGATCCTCCTACATCAATCTCCCTTTGCTGTCCCACCATTCCAGCCCCATCCCCGCACCTGTACTGTGTTCCCTTACAACCTTCCTCCATTCGAGCACTCACAATCGGCTGCTCCTCACTACCACTCTCGCTGCCCTTGCTGTCCAACATCTTCTAGCCACCAATCTGCTTATCGCCAATCACCTACCCTCCGTACTTGCTGTCCCTGCATTTTCGCAACTCCCCCTCGGTGCCACCAACATTCCTTTGTTGCTATCACCCCTACCAACCATTCCGCTCCACCTTGCAGCCCTCCACCTCCCTTCGAATATACCTTAGGGCTGTTTGCNCAGTTTTTTATTTGCTTTATGTTTTAGATCACCACCGCAGCTTCATTTAGGGAATAATTTTTTTATTGCTTTATAGAAATTTTTGTGGTGATAAGTTTTTTTCAACCTGACCNTAGTTTTTTATTTGCTTTATGTTTCAGATCACCACCGCAACTTCATTTAGGGAATAATTTTTTTATTGCTTTATAGAAATTTTTGTGGTGATAAGTTTTTTTCAACCTGACCTGTTAAAGTGCAGTGACAGTATAAATGATATCTGATTTTTTGGAAAAAAATGTATTTATAATTCTTATCGTAATTTTCTAAGATGTTTCCTCCACTACAATTTTACAACCATCTTTTTAAAAAACTGCAACCATCCCAAAAATAACCTTAGTTCACTATTTGTCCAAATTTTTTATATTTTACATATGGATGAATTTTGAAGTACCCAAGACAATAANGTTTTACAACCACCTTTTTAAAAAACTGCAACCATCCCAAAAATACCCTTAGTTCACTATTTGTCCAAATTTTTTATATTTTACATATGGATGAATTTTGAAGTACCCAAGACAATAACATTCAAATGTGTTTTTGGGACTTTCTTCCTATTGTCCTTTGGATTTTATGGTCAATTTTTCCATTAGATGATCTAATGGTGCCACCTTCTCCATTATGGCTGCCTCCTTCTCATTATTCATGAGAGTAATGCTTTGTTGGTTATATGAATTGATGCAGTACAATTAANTTTTTTCCATAGATGATCTAATGGTGCCACCTTCTCCATCATGGCTGCCTCCTTCTCATTATTCATGAGAGTAATGCTTTGTTGGTTATATGAATTGATGCAGTACAATTAACCCATAAAAGGCCAATCTCTTATAGGCAAACTAAAATGAGTTGAATTGGGCGACAAATTAGCTAAATTAGACTAGTTTTCAAGCTTTTTTTAGAACCATATTCATTTTTTGGCTGATTTTTTTTAGCTTGGTATATTTTATTGGGTTTGACTATCCTTTTCCAATACTTTTAGATTTTAATGTGTTCAAGATAATTCTTAGATAAAAAAGGGTATTCATCTTAGCTCAGAACGACAATACATAATAAGTAAAAAGAACGAAGAACCTAGAAAGATATTTTGTTTCCTTGAAGTAGTTAGAAGTTCAAACTTTTTTATAATTTTGGAATTCAAAGGGAAACATGGAAAATTAAATGGAGTTTGAATTATTTATAGTTTTAAAAGATTTAATAATGTTTTTATTCAGAATTATGTTGAAATATTTTTTATTCTATTAACAATAACTATAATTTATGTCCTCACTTGATCATAGGTAACTAAATGATCCTACCTTTTGGTCGAGGGCATGATTGACTCGTCTGTCGATAGTTAGGATTGTGATTTGGTAGTGTAGTGGTGGTCGTGAGTGACGAAGCCTATGATCGAAGAACACATTGTACCATTGAATGCTCTTGTTGTCATTATCACAGCACTGTTAATGCATTAAAAATATGATGGTCAAATTATTTTTAACAATTTTAGGAAGTTTTAGAGGTTGCAGTTATGGTCAATATAAAATAATGATGGTACGTCACAATTTTGACATTCGCTTGTTCCCATCATTAAGGGTAATTCAAAGCCATAAATACTTCATTAATCAAATTTTAGTAGGACTCTATCGCACCCACAATTCCACCATGGTAGTATATATGACTGCTACTAAGAGTCTGTTTGGGGTAGCTGTAACTGTTTGAAGAATCAGCTGTGAATTTTTCCCAAAAAGTCAATTCGCAGCTTTCTAAAAGCCACCACACTTACGTTCTGTTGCAAAACATAACTTTTAGCTGCAGCTTTTTGAAAAAACAGACAAAATAGTTTTGCCAAACATAAAAACTGTTGTGCGGCACCGCACCGCCACCCCAAATGCATNACACCCACAATTCCACCATGGTAGTATATATGACTGCTACTAAGAGTCTGTTTGGGGTAGTTGTAACTGTTTGAAGAATCAGCTGTGAATTTTTTCCAAAAAAGTCAATTCGCAGCTTTCTAAAACCCACCACACTTACGTTATGTTGCAAAACATAACTTTTAGCTGCAGCTTTTTAAAAAAACAGACAAAATAGTTTTGCCAAACATAAAAACTGTTGTGCGGCACCGCACCGCCACCCCAAATGCACCATAAGAAGAACTTTTAATTGCTTTTGGAGGCTCGATCATAAATGACCTCATAGGCATCGTGCCCAATATCTTTATCATGACTCATTTAGACCCTTCTTGATTGCCATTCATGTGTTATATTACTCAAATTAAGTTATCTAGTCCACTTAGCTCTTTGCAGAGATTCCACTCTAGGAAATCGTTTTAGGTTGATGTTAGCTTGGTCAGATGATGTTTACTCGGCTTTGCATGGTTAGGAAGTCGCTCAATGATACCTTTCTAGCTGCTCAGTGTAGATCATGAAAATCCATGTCACATTAAATCGTTATCACTAGGATCTCCTTTGTTTCTCACCGCTTGCTACATGATCATTTCTTGGATAGATACAACCATTATTGACGCGGGGCTTTNTAGAGATTCCACTCTAGGAAATCGTTTTAGGTTGATGTCAGCTTGGTCAGATGATGTTTACTCGGCTTGCATGGTTAGGAAGTCGCTCAACGATACCTTTCTAGCTGCTCAGTGTAGATCATGAAAATCCATGTCACATTAAATCATTATCACTAAGAACTCCTTTGTTTCTCACCGCTTGCTACATGATCATTTCTTGGATAGATACAACCATTATTGACGCGGGGCTTTGGGAAGGACCGTCCTAGGGTTTGGTCTAGCTTGGTTGGGCTAGCCGATCTTCAATGGGGGAGGGCTGCTGACCCCCCTTTCGTTCCCTTTCCTTTCCTTTCTTTTCCTTCCTTGATAGCNTTGGTCTAGCTTGGCTGGGCTAGCCGGTCTTCAATGGGGGAGGGCTGCTGACCCCCCTTTCGTTCCCTTTCCTTTCCTTTCTTTTCCTTCCTTGATAGCACCTTCCTATTATAAGTCCCTTCTAAATCTGAAACCTAAAATTTGAAATCTAAAATTTTTCCATTCCAAATCTGAATTCTCCTCACTTATTTAATCTTTGCATGATCTGAAATTTTGATTATCTTTATTCTTTTTTCTTATTTTAAATATTGCCTAAAATAAGTCTTAGTGCTCATTATAAATAGTTGGTGTTATGCTTTGAGTTTTCTTTTATTTTTTGATACATTTGCTTTCAGATATCCTGGGAGTCTTTTTCTCCTATATGGGTTGTATTCGAGGAGATGGTGATGCTCCGGTTGTATCATACTTCGAGATGGTGATGTATCTCCCCCTGTCATCTTCCCTAACTCTTCTCCTCCACTCCCCATAGCCTCTGGCCTTGCTTTCCAACCTCTATGACCACCATATGCACTCCGTTGATCCTCCTACATCAATCTCCCTTTGCTGTCCCACCATTCCAGCCCCATCCCCGCACCTGTACTGTGTTCCCTTACAACCTTCCTCCATTCGAGCACTCACAATCGGCTGCTCCTCACCACCACTCCCGCTGCACTTGCTGTCCAACATCTTCCAGCCACCAATCTGCTTATCGCCAATCACCTACCCTCCGTACTTGCTGTCCCTGCATTTCCGCAACTCCCCCTCGGTGCCATCAACATTCCTTTGTTGCTACCACCCCTACCAACCATTCCGCTCCACCTTGCAGCCCTCCACCTCCCTTCGAATATACCTTAGGGCTGTTTGCTTGTGTCGTTAGTGTTTGTGTTGTTATTTTTTGTTGGGTTGTGTTGTAACCCTATTTCCTTATTAATAAAAGTTCACTTTTGTGTGTACACTATTTTTCAGAATGGTTTCGGTATCAATTAGACATAGATACTCATAATTGTCTCCCAATAGTTATCATCTTTTGGCTGCAATGTTATCAGCAGCCAGTTGAATCGGTCTCCTTATTCTCAAGCCAATTGATCCACTTGTGCCTACATGGTTGATTGATGCTGATTATTTTTATCTTCTTACATGCTTCCCAAAGGGACTTTTGAAATCTAAAGTAACCGTTGAGACACACACACACACTCATACAAACGCGCGCGCACACACACACAGATATATATATATATATNCTCTTCTTAGTGGATATTATGACTCCTTATGATGGTTCTGCCTTGATCATTTAAGTTTGGTCTTTATTTTTATTTTTTCATTCTGGTGGTGTTTCTCTCCACTAACGCGTCTTGTAGGATCTGAAGCATGCAGCAGTGTAGCAAATGAAAATTAGAAGCTCTAACTTAAATATCGCTTGAACCAACAAAAAATTTGATTGATTTATACATGTTCACATATTTCTAATAATTTTTAGAAATTTTTTATATTAGTTTTGGTCTATTATAAAATGATGACGATAAATTACCATTTCTTAGATGAATGTCTTTATGAGAGCAATCGAATGTGACAAAAGACTTGCAATTTTGTTNGCGCGTCTTGTAGGATCTGAAGCATGCAGCAGTGTAGCAAATGAAAATTAGAAGCTCCAACTTAAATATCGCTTGAACCAACAAAAAATTTGATTGATTTATACATGTTCACATATTTGTAATAATTTTTAGAAATTTTTTATATTAGTTTTGGTCTATTATAAAATGATGACAATAAATTACCATTTCTTAGATGAATGTCTTTATGAGAGCAATCGAATGTGACAAAAGACTTGCAATTTTGTTACTTATGGATCTTGCTATGGATGTTGTGAAAGCCTTGAGAAGCTCAACTTGTACAAATTTCAATAAAATTGGCAAAGTTTGGCACTATTAGAGAAACAAATGGAAACTCGTGTTGCAGAAAAGTTAGGTGTTAGTCTGCTGTCCTCCCTAACTTTTTACCTTAGGTGTAAATTCATGATTTAGGGAAAGAAGAGATAGAGGAAAAGGAAAAGGGGAAGTAGGGTCCACTTGGATATTTTTAATTCTTCCATCCATTTGTGCAAGGTATTATGAACTTAAATTCAAATATTGTTGTTATTGTTGGAATTGTTATGACAATATGGTTTTATTGCCTACATTGTTTTCCTTTCTTTTTGTTCGTTGAAAGTTGAATATTTTACTTGATGGTTTTATTGCCTTTTTCCTCTATGATCATTGCTATCCTATTGTCCTAGCAAAGATCGCCGATTATAAACAAATGGAGTCCATTTGTTATTTATGCATAAAGCTTTGTGGCACGCTACATCTTCAAAATTTAATCTCAAAGTTATCACTTGATGTCGAAACTCTCTAATGTATCTATGCATTGCTTTCCCTTGGAGTTGCTTCAACTTGTGCCACTTTTTTTTATTGATATTTTACATACCCTTTGGTTAGCATTCTTGGTGCATCGATTGTTTAACATCCATTAAGTCACTTATTAATGACCATTCATTTTTAGATTGCGTATTTTACTATGTCAAGGCATGTTGTCTTAAACTCCAGTCGGGCAAAGTATGCATCTCATGCAAAGAGATGATGTTGTGAGGGTCCGCTTCACCTCTTGTTTATGCACACTCTACGAGCAAAGCAGGAGCAGGTGCTTTGCGCGATTGAGTGCTCGCATGATGAGTGAGATGCCTACTAACATTGGCTTGGTTCATTTTTGTTGGTATAGGGTTTAGGATACTATTTATTTAACTGATCTATTTTCTAGGAAAAAGCTTTGAAGATCTTTCATACGGTCTCATCCTCAACAACGAGGTGTCCTATATCCTTAGCATGTATCAATTGCATAACCTGGTGGCCTATGTCCTTAGCATGTAGCAACTGCATTCTTCTTTCGCTCAACCGAGCCCAAAAGCTTCGATGTAGCAACTGCGACCTTAACCTCTATTAACATGGCAACTGCAACTAACTCGCAACAAGCTTTCTTAAAGTTCAGTCAATCATATATAATATTTTGAAATTTTATAAGTATTTCTTTTGTGTTTTGTAAGAAATGGATCTTTGATTTTACAACTAATTTATGATTTAAAAAAAATATTTTTAACAAGTACTATCATTATAAAAAAAAGAAAAACTTTAACAAAATTTATTTTAAGATAATATGTAAAAGCTGTTTAAAATCCATAATCTATTATTTTTTACTGAATATATCAATATTTTATTAANTTAAAAAAATATTTTTAACAAGTACTATCATTATAAAAAAAGAAAAACTTTAACAAAAGATAATATGTAAAAGCTGTTTAAAATCCATAATCTATTATTTTTTACTGAATATATCAATATTTTATTAAGTTATTAGCATTTTAGTTGATAATTGCTTCATTTTGCAGTTTGCGCATTAAAGAAAAAAGGAACCTTCTTGCATCGCATTTTGCTTTATGCTTTAAAAATATTAGATGAAGGCACTCTTGTCAACGGTGTTATTCATGCACAATGGAAAGTTATCAAACATCTTGACTTCGGCCATCCAATATTTGCAAGAATCTCCATTTTGGCTTCTTTGAATAGCCATATCATTCCTTCATGTGTGGTCACCATATCTTCATCTTCACTGCATTTATCATAAGGAAAAAAAATGACTTTCACCAACCACAATGATAGTTGTTGGCATTCTCATCAACTGTATTACTCTCGCAAATTGGTTTATTTATTACTCTTGCCACTTAGTTAGCTAGATTTGTTGTATAATCTTTATTTGTTGTTGATTGTCATTTTCCTGTTGTTCGTTTCTTTTTTGACAAAAAACAAATCATTCTCATATTTGTCCCCCTACTTTGTTTGTATTGTGACTAATGGTTGATGTTTGAGGTTTGCTTGATTCATAAACCCACCTCTTGATTTAATTTTCATACTATAGATAGATTATTTCCTGTCTTTGTATCTATTTTTTACTCGAAAAAATACTAATACTTGTATATCTGTGTGTATATATATATATATATATAAAAGCCCAAGGGCAATTATATTGAAGAGAAAAGGGTTGTATTAATGGGCCCAAAAGTAGGCAGCCAACCCACACGGTACAACACAAAAAAAAAACTTAAAAAAGAAAGGGTACATATAAGATAAATCGGGTCAACCAAATTTAGTTCTGCCTCTGCCTCTAGTTCACGGAAGGGAACCGACTAACAAATTGGTGAGGTGTGTACCATTACCCGAAGTAACTAAAATATCATCCATTAGATTTCTGAGCTTGAATAGATCTCCATTCTTCTTCTTATTTCTGGAAGTGTAAACCTGTCATTCCTTATCCGAAGATTGTTGCTCATTCGGATGAGATGGTAGAGATATAGTAGAAAGATTGCCAACCGTAGTACCCACAATAGGGTTAAGTGTATGTGAAGTATGAGTTGTCGCCTCTACATCAGATACTTCTTGAAGATGGGGAGCTGCAAGGTTCTTTTGATTATCAGTCAGAACACTATCCTTTGTAGGTAATGAACCTTCAATACTGTTTTCAATGGAGTTTGAAGGTGTAGGTTGTCCAACAGAGCCGCTCGACACCTGCATCTTGCTTCTGCCTGCGTCTCGTCTGCGACAGAGCCGCTCGACACCCGTCGTCTGCTCGGCTCTGCCTTTGGCGTCTGCGACAGAGCCGCTTGACACCCATCAAAGTATCACCTTCAGTACTGCTTTCAATCAAATTGCATATATATATAGATTTATGGTTAAAACAAAAAATCAATGATACAATGCAGTGTAATATAGCCGCAATAGTTGTAACAGAACAAGTAGTAAGGAAACAACAATGACAAGCCAATAATGATGGTAGTGGCAATCACGGGTATCTACAAGAGACAAATACAATATATTTCAATATGGTAGTGTTGGGGAAATACAAATAGTGGATGTGGGGAGATTTATTTCTATAGCTTTGCTACAATACCGGAGTTAAAAGTCGAGATAAATGGTAAGAGGGCCTTCCGATCTCCAAATTTTATTATAGTTTTGGAAATTGCGGCTTCCGTTACAAGTGGAGNAGGGAAATACAAATATTGGATGTGGGGAGATTTCTTTCTATAGCTTTGCTACAATACCGGAGATAAAAGTCGAGATAAATGGTAAGAGGGCCTTCCAATCTCCAAATTTTATTATAGTTTTGGAAATTGCGGCTTCCGTTACAAATGGAGATTGCAGTTTTTGGATAGGACCAGAAAAAGTAGCAAAGTAAATTTACATAGAATCCTCTAATTTTTTATTTTTTTTTAATTGCAGAAAATGAAGCTTTTCTGTAGGCAAAATATAACAATGATAGGTATTTATATTTTCTTAAGACAACTCCACAAAAAAGGGTAAAACATATATACTANGAATTTTTTTTAATTGCAGAAAATGAAGCTTTTCTGTAAAATATAACAATGATAGGTATTTATATTTTCTTAAGACAACTCCACAAAAAAGGGTAAAACATATATACTATAAGAAAATTAGGCAAGTTTAAACTTATTCTAACTTGAATTTAAAATTATTTATAACGTATTAAAAAAAAAGAAATCAAATTCATTATAGAACTATAATTTAAAATTTGATCCAATTTGTCAAATTTCATAACTTTTTTCTCACTCTTATGATGGTTGATTGTGCAACCATAGGGGTGTAAACGAGCCGAACACGAGCGAGCCATGCTCAGCTCGTGTCCGACAAGTTTATATTTCGAGCTCAAAAAGTGTGTTCGTGTTCGGCTCGTTTGCTTAACGAGCCGAACACGAGCTGTTCATGAACAAAGAGTCCTTTTAACAATCATAATCATGTAGTCATAAGACAATAAGGGTTTGAGCAAGATTTAAAAATTATTATTTATATTAATACATNCTCTTGGTAGCCACCGCTGGGACTTCTGAATAGAAAGTAATCATGTTTATTTTCTCCCATGTTGGGGCACGTTCCTTGGAACTTCTAGTGAGGGCATTGTTTAATAGCGTGTTCTTTCTAGGGTTCACTTATTGATGTGTTACCAAAAGGGCATTTGAATGTAAGATATTGTTTAGGTGATTATGATGATTATGTCGAGAGTCGTTGAAAGATGGAGGAGATATAAATACTTTGAGAAGGGTTGACTTTTTAGGAATTTGTTGTGGGTAATAGCTATTTGGTTAAAGATGCATGTTGACTTATGTGGACTTCATCAATTGGTAGGCGTGGGAAGGCTTTTAAACCACAATCATATTTAGAATATTGATTTGAATATTTTTTTTAGGTTACTGCCAGGTTTGATCCTCATTCAAGATTATATTAAAATATATTTTCTTATTAAAAACGTACACATTAGATCATTCCTTCATCGGATACAAAAAGTGATTATAAGATCCCTTTCCTTTGCTGGCGTGATTGACCTTCCCAAGCCACGACCATGTCGATTTGTTGGAAGTAATATGATTGTGATGAATTCTCTGATCTGCATGCAAAATATACTATTTTAAAACTTTTAATAAGGCAAGTGCAATATAATCGAAAAGTTAAATAAAAAAAATCTAATGATTAGACAATGAACAATTCCTAGAAGTTAGGGATCAAAATTAGGGTTAATGGATAATAGTGATGTTGAGGCACAATCTTAGCATCATTTGTTCCTCTTCTCATGAGCAATCCATTGTTGATGNAATATACTATGTGGAGTTGATTAGTGTTCATTGAGCCTTTCCATTCCTATGCCCTCTTAAGATTCATGTGATGAATGGTCCTGTTAGAGTTTTTTTACTAAAGCAAAGACCCTTGTGGTGCTTCTTCTTTGGAAGTCTCTGCTAGAGACTTTTAAATTGAAGGAGGTATTGTCTACTATCATGCCTTCTTATGATTCATTTTTAATACTCACTGTAGATTTTCAAGAGTTCTTGTTTACATCCCTACTTTCTTTGGGTTTACTACTTGTAACCTTTCAAAAATAATTTGTGTTGTAGTTATGATTTGAGGATTCCTTTTCAATAGGCACTCTTGGTAGCCACCGCTGGGACTTCTGAATAGAAAGTAATCATGTTTATTTTCTCCCATGTTGGGGCACGTTCCTTGGAACTTCTAGTGAGGGCATTGTTTAATAGCGTGTTCTTTCTAGGGTTCACTTATTGATGTGTTACCAAAAGGGCATTGTTTAATAGCGTGTTCTTTCTAGGGTTCACTTATTGATGTGTTACCAAAAGGGCATTTGAATGTAAGATATTGTTTAGGTGATTATGGTGATTATGTCGAGAGTCATTGAAAGATGGAGGAGATTTAAATACTTTGAGAAGGGTTGACTCTTTAGGAATTTGCTGTGGGTAATAGCTATTTGGTTAAAGATGCATGTTGACTTATGTGGACTTCATCAATTGGTAGGCGTGGGAAGGCTTTTAAACCACAATCATATTTAGAATATTGATTTGAATATTTTTTTTAGGTTACTGCCAGGTTTGATCCTCATTCAAGATTATATTAAAATATATTTTTTTTCTTATTAAAAACGTACACATTAGATCATTCCTTCATCGGATACAAAAAGTGATTATAAGATCTCTTTCCTTTGCTGGCCTGATTGACCTTCCCAAGCCACGACCATGTTGATTTGTTGGAAGTAATATGATTGTGATGAATTCTCTGATCTGCATGCAAAATATACTATTTTAAAACTTTTAATAAGGCAAGTGCAATATAATCGAAAAGTTAAATAAAAAAATCTAATGATTAGACAATGAACAATTCCTAGAAGTTAGGGATCAAAATTAGGGTTAATGGATAATAGTGATGTTGAGGCACAATCTTAGCATCATTTGTTCCTCTTCTCATGAGCAATCCATTGTTGATGTCTTATGAATCGAAGTTCTGTAAAATTGTGTTAATCCCAAAAAATTTAACATGAAATTTGGACTGCTTGAAAACTCATGATAGTTTGCTTGTTGGAGGCAAAATATTTTCATTTTTTGAGACAAATCTAGTGCTATGAATAGCTTATGATTTTACTTTATAATAATTGTGAAAGCTTTAGGACGATAAAAGCTTCTTGTACAAATTGCTCGCGACCATTAAATTTGGGACAATTAGACATTAGTGTTTAAGCTCATGGTGAGATGAAATTGAAGAGGTTGAATTTACGATGGCATCGACATTTATGCTACGAGCAAGTGTGATTTCTATAGAAAAAGCGAGAAGATGGTGAGCAATGGCCAAAGTAGGGAAGGTGTTGCTCACTTTGGTCTTTTGTCTTCTATTGACTTATTTAGGCTTAATTAGATTTAGATTAAGACATTCTTGGTATCATTGGAGTCATCATGATGNTTGACTTATTTAGGCTTAATTAGATTTAGATTAAGACATTCTTGGTATCATTGGAGTCATCATGATGAGATTTTTTTATTATTATAAACTTATTGAAGTTAAGATTTAACACTGTAAACAAATTTGAAAGTTTTTTATCATAGTTTTGAGTTTTTCTTTGGTTCATCTACTTGTAGATTGAAATTGTTTTATCAGGCTGTTTTGACTAAACCATGACAAATATGGAATCCTATTGACGCTATTTCAAATAGTGTCAAATTCACTATTTGAAATAGCGAAAAAATTCACTTTGAAATTGGTAAAATTTATAAAACCAAATTGGAAATTTTGAGTTGAATGCATTAATAATATGTATAATTTTTTGATATCGGAATTAACCCAAATCATAATAGTAAATAGAAAATAGAAAATATTATTACTGGAATTAAATGAGTTACTGACACGATGCTTGAAATAGGGAAAACAACACGACATTGAACTAGGGCATAGGCGACGACAGTGGTGACACGGTTGGACAACAGGTATTGGGATAGGCTGTAATGTGCGACTGCTGGATTGTGGAACATCATCTGTGGACGACTGGGAAGGGGCGGTTGTTTTGTAGGGTGGCTGTGGGAAGGAAGGCAGGACATGGAAAGGTGGAACATAGAGTTGCCTGTTGGAAGGTTGGCAGGAAACAAGACTTTAGGCAGGTCACATCCCAAAGAAGGTGGCGGCTGGATGATGCAGGGATGCAGCTAGGAAAAGGGGAGGAGAGGGATGTGGGGCTTCTAGAAGAGAAGTTGGCGGCAAGGAGGTAAGGTGGGGGTGGAAGTTCGAGAGGAGAATCACCATCAGGGGAAAAAGATACAGTCGGAGCACTACCCTACNGCAGCTAGGGAAAGGGGAGGAGAGGGATGTGGGGCTTCTAGAAGAGAAGTTGGCGGCAAGGAGGTAGGGTGGAGGTGGAAGTTCGAGAGGAGAATCACCATCAGGGGAAAAAGATACAGTCGGAGCACTACCCTACCAATTGAATACAACCCTAGACAGGAAAAATAGGATGTCGATGACAGTCCACTCATAATTGAAATTAGAAACAACATAAAACTAAATCCTAAGAAACTNGAAAATAGGATGTCGATGACAGTCCACTCATAATTGAAATCAGAAACAACATAAAACTAAATCCTAAGAAACTTTCATATAAATACTAGTATATATGTAGGAGTGGCAATTCCAAGACTAAGGGCCGATTGGCCCTTCCCTCTCTCAATCGAATCGGTTCAGACCAGCTCGGTTCAGTATTGGAGAAAAACCCCCATGTCATTCTCCGAGTGTTGGGGGAGCTTTTGGTTGCACATTGCTAGTGATGGAGCTGTTGTAATCTTCCGTGTCTGACGGATCTTCAACCGTCGTCTTAGTAGAACATGGATCTCACTTTTGGCTGCNGGGAGAAAAACCCCCATGTCATTCTCCGAGTGTTGGGGGAGCTTTTGGTTGCATATTGCTAGTGATGGAGTTGTTGTAATCTTCCGTGTCTGACGGATCTTCAACCGTCGTCTTAGTAGAACATGGATCTCACTTTTGGCTGCACTGCCTCCCAAAATCTCAAAGGGGTTTGCTCCACTTGCAAGCGTACATCTATATCGGTCCACTCTTCTTGGACTGCATGCCTTATATATCCGGTTAATTCTTCCCAAAGTAACCCCTAGTCAGTTCAATCTAATGTGTGGTGAAAATAACCTGAACCTTCCTACACGGTTTCAACTTCCCTGGTAGGTTGATCAAATAGGCATTATTGTTTTAAAACACATTTTGATAGAATAGGTACCCATCCACCTTNGCCCTGGTAGGTTGATCAAATAGGCATTATTGTTTTAAAGCACATTTTGATAGAATAGGTACCCATCCACCTTCGATTGCCCCTAAGTTGGAACTGTAGATAGACGAAGATTCTCACGGGTCAGGTATCCAGCCGTCGCTGTTGTAACCCATTTCTTCCACTTATCGTATTTGGTTGTGTGCAACTGATTAATTAATATGTGTGAAGTAAANACCTTCGATAGCCCCTAAGTTGGAACTGTAGATAGACGAAGATTCTCACGGGTCAGGCATCCAGCCGTCGTTGTTGTAACCCATTTCTTCCACTTATCGTATTTGGTTGTGTGCAACTGATTAATTAATATGTGTGAAGTAAACTCTGGGCGACATCTATGGCAGGTTGCACCTCTCTCAATTGCACCCAATTAGGAGTTGCACCCAATTAGGAGAGTCATCTTCTTCACTGATAAGGCATGAATCCCATTGAAGAATCTTTGTCCCCATCAAGTTCTTCGGGCCCATATAAAGATGAAGTTCATCTCTTCTGTCTAGACATTTGATGTGTCCCATGCTGGAGTGAAAATAATATTTGAATAACTCCATGTAATATTTTCGATATAGCACAAAATGACCCAACTTCTGTTAGACTGGACCTCCTCCCTCCATAGGGATAACTCAGGAAGGGGTTTATACATCTGGAAATTTGTATTTCTTTTCTGTGGTGGTCTTGTATCTGATGTCAACTCATTAAAATCTTGACTTATTTGGACATCAAAGGCCTGTCTTGTTGATGTTCCTCTCAAAGCGTGTAAACTGGTAGCTAGAGACACCGAACGCTTACATCGAAGTTACTACCTTCTAGAACAGTTATGGTTACCACAATTGGAATCCCTCTCTTGGGTTCAATTGGAATCAATAATGTCTCTTCCTTATTGGTTGCAAGTTGAGAATTCTTTTTAAAGTCTACATCTTCTCATGGATCAACAGTCATTGCCCACTTTTTCAACGACGTGTTGCTCAACGAAACAAAGCACTCCTAGTTTTGCATTCTTCTTTCACATGCCCAAATGCGTGACACTTGCAACACTTCCTGACTGTGATAGATAAAGGGATGTGGATTGGTTCTACTTGTTCTCCACTCTGAATCAGTTTTCCTCTGATGGGGTCGGCTTCGGTTTTCTCTTGGGTATATTCTAGCTATAAGATGCTTAGATTGAACTCTACATGTAAGATGTGGTCGCTCGGTGATAGGGTCTCTCCACTTTTGAAGCTAGGGTCTGAAGATTTTGTATGTAGTAAGTGGGCAAAAACTGGCACTGCATCTCCCACTTTATCTTCAGATTCTCCCGTTATCCATATATGGCCTCCTCTGACACTGGATTTCAAAGTGTCGTGATCTTTTTTTCTTTATAACTGAAATCTTCTCTATAGANCGGGCAAAAACTGGCACTGCATCTCCCACTTTATCTTCAGATTCTCCCGTTATCCATATCTGGCCTCCTCTGACACTGGATTTCAAAGTGTCGTGATCTTTTTTTCTTTATAACTGAAATCTTCTCTATAGAAGGGGTTAAATCCTCGCTTCTCCGGGGTTTCATCAACGATGTACGCAAGTCCCCGTTAAAGTCGGCAGATCACTCACTGAATCTCTAGGTAGGCTTGGGCATGTATCTTCTTGGTGGCATACCTATGGTTTATGTNATCCTCGCTTCTCCGGGGTTTCATCAACGATGTACGCAAGTCCCCGTTAAAGTTGGCAGATCACTCACTGAATCTCTAGGTAGGCTTGGGCATGTATCTTCTTGGTGGCATACCTATGGTTTATGTTTGGGAGGTGAAAGATGGTGCATTAAACTAATTGAAGTTGTTGAAGTTGTAGAAAATTTGATTTGGGGTTTAATTTTGGAATGCATGGTTCAGAGTAGGAAAGAAAATATTTNGGTTTGGGAGGTGAAAGATGGTGCATTAAACTAATTGAAGTTGTAGAAAATTTGATTTGGGGTTTAATTTTGGAATGCATGGTTCAGAGTAGGAAAGAAAATTTTTCGGTGGGGGATAACGCGAATAATAAGAAACTCTAGGATAGGACAATGGTTAGGCTAGCTCTGATACCAAATGCTACCGGAGTTAACCCAAATCACAATAGAAAATATTATTGTTGGAATTAAAATAGTTACAAACATGACGCTTGAAATAGGGAAAACAACAACACGACACCGAACTAGGGCGTAAGCCACGACAATGGTGTTGCTGTTGGACATCAGGTATGNTCAAATGCTACCAGAGTTAACCCAAATCACAATAGAAAATATTATTGTTGGAATTAAAATAGTTACAATCATGACGCTTGAAATAAGGAAAACAACAACACGACACCGAACTAGGGCGTAAGCCACGACAATGGTGTTGCTGTTGGACATCAGGTATGGGAATAGGCTGTGATGTACAAGCGTTGGATTGTGGAGCAGCCTCTGTGGATGGCTCGGAAGTAGCGGTTGTAGTGTAGGGTAGTTGCGGGAAGGAAGGCAGGACGCGGGAAAGTGGAACACAGGTTTTCCAGTTGGAAGGTTGGCAGGAAACGACACAACAGATGGGATGGAAGGGTTGTAGATGGCGGGAGGTGATTTTGGAGGGAGAAGTGAATGACGGGAGGGTGGCTGGTAGGTGATAGGAAGACATGGACAGCAGGTCATGTTCTAGGGAAGGTGGCGACAGGGGCAGCTGGATGATGCATGGAGACCAGCTGCTAGGAAAAAGGGAGGAGGATGTGGGGCTGCTAGAAGAGCAGTTGTCGACAAGGAGGTAGAGTGGAGGTGGAAGTCAGAGAGAATAATCACCATCGGAGGAGAGGGATACACCAGAGCACCACCCTACACGTCAGATACAACTTTAGACAGGGCGTCAGATACAACTTTAGACAGGGAAAATAGGATGTCAGCGGCTATCCACTCAGAAATAAAATAAAAAACAACATAAAACTAAACCCTATGACACAAAACATTCATATAAATACTAGTAGATATGTCGGAGTGGGCGATTATTCCAAGACTAAGGGTCTGTCGTCCTTCCCTCTCTAAATTGAACCGGTTTAGACTAGACCGGTTTGGTAGGGAGGAAAACCCTCATGTCAGATTTGATTTGAAAAATTTTCTTTTTGTTTATAATCTTATTTCTATAAATAGAGATAGATGACTGTATTCATTGTTGACTATTGATCANATGGGCGACTATTCCAAGACTAAGGGTTTGTCGTCCTTCCCTTTCTAAATTGAACCGGTTTAGACCAGACCGGTTTGGTAGGGGAGGAAAACCCTCATGTCAGATTTGATTTGAAAATTTTTCTTTTTGTTTATAATCTTATTTCTATAAATAGAGATAGATGACTGTATTCATTGTTGACTATTGATCAAATGAAAATTATTTTGAGGCTAATTGAGTGATCTCTTGATCCAAATTGTGTATGAGGATCACCACAAGTTATATATGCGGAGTTTCTTTCTATTCACCTCCATCACTTATATTTCCCGAGACATTTCATGTTCAGACACATATAAGGAAATTTATTAGGTTACCATTTACTATGTTTTAATGTATGTGTGCGCGGGCATGCACATATGATTATTTTAATGGGATGGGTTGTAGTGGCAAAAAACTTAAAAGAGTTTCTATCATTAAATTTCTTGATGAGTGCTTTCTAGTTTAAAATTTCACACAATCAATGTTGTTTAGGCAACTTGATCTCTCAATTAAACCTATAAATGAGGCAAGTTGAGACTAGAGTGCTTTGCAAAATTCTTAGGCTGACGTCACCACTAAAGCATACTTAGCACCTTGCCTTTAACGCGTTAGGAAGTAAGGCAAGCTATTTGTTTTGGTAAGACATTTGTGTAGACACTATAATCTCAAAAGATGCTTTAATTTTTCTTGATGATAATTTCACAGAAGTGCCGTAGAAAGAACATAAAAAATTAATGAAAAGAGAGTTCACTCTAAGAAATATGTTTATACAAATGTAGGTACTCGATTTCACTTATAAATCTTGAGAATCATTAAGGATGTGATGAAGATGATTGTGGGAAGATAAAGGAATGATGGAGCACTAGAAAGAAATGCAGTGATGGGAATGTTAGAATAGAATATTTCTAGGTTATACATGCTAAAAGCTTAAGCATTTTACTGAATCTTTTTAATGGTGATCTATGGACAAAAAAGTTCGGATTTGGAACACAATGGAACTTAAATTCTTAATTTAATATTATGGCATTATTATCACTTCATACTTTGAAAACATATTCATCATACTTCACAATATTATAAATGTTATAAATATTATTTTTTTATTTTCTAGTGTTCAGGCATTTTGCAATCATATCTTTCTTGTTTGCCATTTGCCGTTAGGTCTGCTTCTTAACCTTCACCGCAGATCTCTAATGAGGTTTTTATTTTTATTGATAACTTCTGCACATGGCACTTTTGGCTTGATCGCCAACATTCGGCAATTTTCTGAGAAAAATTCTCTTCTAAGGTCAAGCATTAGTGAATTAATTTAACAGTAGAATTTGATTAATGTTATGGTCCTGATCATTGAGTCAGCCTTTCTGTTCTGTCTTTGATATCTAGAGTTGATTTCCTTGCTTCTTGGAGCTGATTTACTAGGCCAATCATACTGTTATCTTTCGATAAACTGATATCTAATACCATGAATTCTTTTTATGTATTTTTTTATACGTAGAGAAACATGCTTTTATTGATTATCTAAGTTGCAATTATAAATTCACCTTTGGGATGCTTAATATAATATATTAAAATTTTGTTGTTTTTTACCTGGCCTGTTGATTTGTTAGCTATGATTTTATTGATTTTTCATTTATTCATATCTCCGATTTTCATTTCTGTAAACAGGTCTTAAAAATACATTTGAATATGAAGTAGGTACTTCATGCTAGTTATTTTTTCCACTATGGTAATATCTTCCTCATTCAATACATGAACCATGATATTCATTTATTTGTAGGCTGTGCCTGAGGATAAATGGTTTTGCCCATCCTGTCGATGCCATATTTGCGGTTCGAGTGAATTTAATCCTGATACTGAAAAATTCTCTGATAAAACAATGTTATATTGTGATCAGTGTGAGCATGAATGTAAGTCTTATACCAACTTATTTCCTTGAATTTTGTCTGACATTTTATCAATTTGAAGTATGTGCTCTTATCTTTTGCAGACCATGTTGGATGTATGAGAAAAGGAGGATGTAAAAATTTACAGTCATGTCCAACTGGAAATTGGTTTTGTAGTGCCAGTTGTTCAAAGGTTTTTTTAATTAATTATACCATTCATTTACTTTATCGATTTCTTTCTGCAATTGCTTCTTTTCTGTTAAAGAACTACTTAGCCTTTGCATGCCAAATACTAGTTCTCTAGTTTCGTATATAAGCATTAAATTTGCGTTTATCTCCATAGGTATGCTGTTAGCCTTGCAAGGGTGAAACTTGGAGCAATGGATATTTTCATCATTGGCCTTATTGTCATAGGGTTGAAACTGTGAAAAAAGCTCATTATGTTACAGGGATTTACTTGCCTTAATGAAATATCTCTCAAACACCGCAATAGCGGGAACGTAATGCACTCTGTACCCCCTTCCAAATAGGGATAGCCTTGCCCAAAATAAAATAAACTAAATACTTGATCTTGTTTAAATCTTCTTGATGAATAGTAATATGTGCTTTTTGTGTGTACTTTGTTTCAGAATTCTTTTGTTAATCATCAAGGATTAACCAGATATACTTATGGTTGAATTTGTTACAATATTATTAGCTTCAGAATACTTTGTTACTTGTAATTCGTGTTTTGACTTTTTCATCTAGTTCAAATGGTGTTATTTATCAATTTGATTCTTTCAGACTTTTGCTGTGGATGTTGTTGCATTTTCTTGAATAAATTTTTCCACCAGTTTTGTTAACTTCATTTCTATTTTTTTATCTTTTATCTTAGTTGTTGAGGAATTCAGCCTCTTTTTTATTACCTGTGTGGAATAGAAGCTAGAAACTGTTGAGAGAAGATACACTGAATTTTACGTTTTGTATATGTTTTTTCATTACTGAATATATACTTCAAGAAATGAGAAGAGCTCTTGGTTATTTTGAAAGATTGTATGGTGATGTCATGATAAAAGGTAAATCTATCAAAATATAATGCAAAGGGATTAGTGAAACAAAAGCTATTTGATGATTTGAATAATTAGATAGGTATTAAGGATGAAAATTAGATGCAACAATTAGGAAAAAAGAGGTCTAGTGGCTTCATTCAAGTTAGTTCGTTAAAATTGATGATACTAGGCCTTAATTAAAGAATTTCTATTTTGATTAACTATGAAATGAGAATTTTTGCATATTTAGTAGAATAATGAGATCTATTATAAATATATCCAAATCATTAAGTGAAGCGGGATTTGATGAAAGTCCTTAGAGTTAATTGATTTAGGTTTAGTTGAGATACAAAATCATGAAGGATATTAAATTGACCTTGATTTTGAATTGGACTCATTGTTCTCAAGTGTGCTTTGGCTTGGCATTGTCATCTTGGTTTGTAATCTCAAACTGAGGCCTTTCTTGACACTCAGGAGTGGTTGAGAGAAGTAATTCGACATGCTAAGATCTTTTCTCTTTCTATAGTTTATCCCTATGTAAAATGTGAACCCCATTGAGGGATCCCTATCAAGTTTTTTATGGGTTTCATTAGGCTTGATTTTTTATTTGCCCAACAAGGAGCTTCAATCCTGAAATTGCAAATTTTCATTTGTTGGTAATGGGGCTCTATTACGACATTAGAAATTTTCATTTGTGAAAGTAAAATGCCACATCATGGAATGGCACCATGGGGCTTCAGCTGTTGATATAAATGGAGGTACCAATGTAAACATTTTAAATTGTCGTTATTTTAGAATAATTGAAATTTTAGAGAAATCCTCGAGAGTTGGCGAAGAATGTTAGAAAAGCATTGTGGTGTGCACCTTCTAATTAGTTAATTCTCATGAATATCAATTTTCTTTTTTTTTTGGTGGTGATTTTCACCTTTGCCCTACCAACTGTATCTTGCAGTTGTTTGTATTCGGCTTACCTACAATTAAGGCTAAACAATATCAACCATGTATGCTTTTAGAAGTGTAGTGGGGAAGCATCCTGGATATTATTTTGTTACCCTTCTACTTTATGTTAACATTGAGCAGGTGTTTTTCAAGATCTTATGCATGCCTTTGGGGTTTTTATGCTGGTTATAAACTTATACATGCCTATTTGTGGCTTGGTGGAAAAATGTATTTAGCTTATGTTACATTTTTTTAATAATTTTAACATTTATAAAACTTTCTGGAGACCTCATGAACCCTTTTAGAAGGGGAGCACTGAGGAAGTTTTGTTCTAGTCTAAATGTTGCATGCACCGCCTGAGTTTACTCTTGAAAGTGCATGCGATGCTTATTTAGGTTGCAAAATACACTGCTCTATGCGTTCTTCTAGAAGTTTGGTGGGATGGCCTGATAGGGTCCTTGGCCAAGGACGATGATGTGAAAGTGCTGGTGCTGGACGGAATGATCTTAAGTGGAGAAGGTTGAAGGTTTGTGGTGATATATGGGGAGGAAGTTGGGTGATTTTTTTTTCAAGTTGGTTGAAGCTAACTAGGTTCTGTGTTTTTTGTGGATTGATGGGGTGGTTCAGAAGTGAGGCTATGGTTTGGGTTGTGGAAACTTTGGGGTGGGGTAATGAGTGATGGGCTTGAGTCTAGTAATGATTTAGAATTTGGCCGGAAGGTTATGAAAAGTGATTAGGAAAACTAAGGAATGAAAGTTGAAGAAGTGGGCTAGCTAGGGAAGCACTAAGGTTCTAGGGTTCTTTGAAGNAGTAATGAGTGATGGGCTTGAGTTTAGTAATGATTTAGAATTTGGCCGGAAGGTTATGAAAAGTGATTGGGAAAACTAAGGAATGAAAGTTGAAGAAGTGGGCTAGCTAGGGAAGCACTAAGGTTCTAGGGTTCTTTGAAGGATGCTGCTAAAGTTTAATGTTAGATTGGTATGAGTTGAAGAAGGGGGCTCTGTTTGTTAGGCAACTAAGGGAGAGAGAGAAATAGAGTGGTTAGTCCATGAAAAAAAAAATGATAACTAGAGAACTCAACTAAGATCTTTAAGGAGAACTCAACTTTAGCAGCATCCTTCAAAGAACCCTAGGGAAGCAATGGCGTCCTAGGGTTCTTTGAAGGATGCTGCTAAAGTTTAATGTTAGATCGGTATGAGTTGAAAGCTCATGAGCTTTAATAAAGGGGTCTAGGGTTTGTGGCTCTATTGGATAGGCAACTAAGGGAGAGAGAAAAAANTCTAGGGTTCTTTGAAGAATGCTGCTAAAGTTTAATGTTAGATCGGTATGAGTTGAAAACTCATGAGCTTTAATAAAGGGGTCTAGGGTTTGTGGCTCTATTGGATAGGCAACTAAGGGAGAGAGAAAAAAAAGTGGTTAGTCCATGAAAAAAAAATGATAACTAGAGAACTCAACAAAGATCTCTAAGGGGAAGCTATGAAGCCATCCCTATAATTGTATGAAATCAACCAATCAAATAATTTTATTCATTTCTCTTATTCATTCAAGCTTACACTAGTAGTGTATATGTATATGTATATATATTTAAAGCCCAAAAAATGGCTATTATATTAAATAGAAAAAAAAATACAGATACAATGTGTGAGAGGGCCCAAGCATGATACTCTGCCCACACAAAAAATCACAAAAGGTTTCAAAACTAGAAAAAACAAAAAACACATTAGATACTAAAATAAAAAAAAAACTAACAATGTTGAAATACATAGTATCAGGTGGCTAGAGAGCGACCCAATTTGGTATTGCCTCTGCCTCTAGTTCTAGGGAAAGAGCAAGATAATAAGTTGGTAAGATGATTGTCATTGTCAGTTGTAACCAATGTATCATCCAATATGTTCCTGAGTTGGAGTCGGCCTCCATTCTTCTTCTTCCTCTTGGAATGGACTTGTCATTCCTCATCAGAAGAATCAGTCTGATGGGTTGGTAGAGCTGAAGCAGAAGGAATATCAACCGTAGTACCCACAATAGGTTCTAGTATATGTGAAGTATGAGTNGGTAGTGTATATGTATATGTATATATATTTAAAGCCCAAAAATGGCTATTATATTAAATAGAAAAAAAGATACAGATACAATGTGTGGGAGGGCCCAAGCATGATACTCTGCCCACACAAAAAACCACAAAAGGTTTCAAAACTAGAAAAAACAAAAAACACATTAGGTACTAAAATAAAAAAAAAACTAACAATGTTGAAATACATAATATCAGGTGGCTAGAGAGCGACCCAATTTGGTATTGCCTCTGCCTCTAGTTCTAGGGAAAGAGCAAGATAATAAGTTGGTAAGATGATTGTCATTGTCAGTTGTAACCAATGTATCATCCAATATGTTCCTGAGTTGGAGTCGGCCTCCATTCTTCTTCTTCCTCTTGGAATGGACTTGTCATTCATCATCCGAAGAATCAGTCTGATGGGTTGGTAGAGTTGAAGCAGAAGGAATATCAACCGTAGTACCCACAATAGGTTCTAGTATATGTGAAGTATGAGTNAGCTTCAATCCTGAAATTGCAAATTTTCATTTGTTGGTAATGGGGCTCTATTACGACATTAGAAATTTTCATTTGTGAAAGTAAAATGCCACATCATGGAATGGCACCATGGGNTCAATTGCTTCTTTTCTGTTAAAGAACTACTTAGCCTTTGCACACCAAATACTAGTTCTCTAGTTTCGTATATAAGCATTAAATTTGCGTTTATCTCCATAGGTATGCTGTTAGCCNTGTTAGGTCTGCTTCTTAACCTTCACCGCAGATCTCTAATGAGGTTTTTTTTTTTNCATTTGCCGTTAGGTCTGCTTCTTAACCTTCACCGCAGATCTCTAATGAGGTTTTTATTTTTATTGATAACTTCTACACATGGCACTTTTGGCTTGATCGCCAACATTCGGCAATTTTCTGAGAAAAATTCTCTTCTAAGGTCAAGCATTAGTGAATTAATTTAACAGTAGAATTTGATTAATGTTATGGTCCTGATCATTGAGTCAGCCTTTCTGTTCTGTCTTTGATATCTAGAGTTGATTTCCTTGCTTCTTGGAGCTGATTTACTAAGCCAATCATACTGTTATCTTTCGATAAACTGATATCTAATACCATGAATTCTTTTTATTTATTTTTTTATACGTAGAGAAACATGCTTTTATTGATTATCTAAGTTGCAATTATAAATTCACCTTTGGGATGCTTAATATAATATATTAAAATTTTGTTGTTTTTTACCTGGCCTGTTGATTTGTTAGCTATGATTTTATTGATTTTTCATTTATTCATATCTCCGATTTTCATTTCTGTAAACAGGTCTTAAAAATACATTTGAATATGAAGTAGGTACTTCATGCTAGTTATTTTTTTCACTATGGTAATATCTTCCTCATTCAATACATGAACCATGATATTCATTTATTTGTAGGCTGTGCCTGAGGATAAATGGTTTTGCCCATCCTGTCGATGCCATATTTGCGGTTCGAGTGAATTTAATCNGGCCAATCATACTGTTATCTTTCGATAAACTGATATCTAATACCATGAATTCTTTTTATGTATTTTTTTATACGTAGAGAAACATGCTTTTATTGATTATCTAAGTTGCAATTATAAATTCACCTTTGGGATGCTTAATATAATATATTAAAATTTTTTTGTTTTTTACCTGGCCTGTTGATTTGTTAG
>JXCR01120535.1:3721-14070 GCA_002079205.1 Phalaenopsis hybrid cultivar
AGTATTTTTTAAAAAAATTAATTGACTCCAAGGCTTCAAAAATGTATAATCAATTAAAAGTATTAATTAAGAAAATAGAATAAAAAATATTAACTTAGATTCAAACGACGTTTTAATATAAACAATAATTTTTAAATCTTGCCCCAACCCTTAACATCCTATGGCTACGTGATTAGGGTTATCAAAACGACTCTTTGTTCTTGAACAGCTCGTGTTCGGCTCGTTAAGCAAACAAGTCCAACACGAAAACACTTTTTGAACTCGAAATATAAACGAGCTGAACAGGAGCTGAGTTTGGGCTCGCTCGTGTTCGACTCATTTACCCCCCTAATCATAGCTTATTTGTTTTTAACTATAATAAAATGATAAGAATACTTATATCACTACATTATGAGGTGAAATCTTTACTATGACTGAGCTTAAAGTCTTAGCACGACTTGGATCATTTTTAATTTAAAAAATCGAAACGTGTAAACTAAACTTGACTCTAAGTCCAAAAAGATACATAAATGATCATTTACATACATACCACCTAAGTTCTATCTATTTATATATCTAACATCTAAACTTAACTTCTTACATTTGCCTAAATCTTTCTTATTACATAAAATTTTTAAAAAGTAAGGTGGTATGTATATAAATATTTAAGTTTATATGTTAAATATTTAAATGCATAGAAATTGAATGGTTTTGTATGTAAAAACCCTTCTTATGCATTTTCATATTTTGGGCCTAAAATTTACATTCTTACACATTTTTCATGTATATAAAATTTTGTATATTTAAAAATTGATGCCCGATATGTAAATTCATCAGAATTAAGGAAAAAATATTACTTCAGGAATCCGCACGTAGAGTTACGTGCGAAGTCCAATGAAATCACGTAAAAAAAAATCGGCCTGATAATACCGGAGAATATTCCCCAGTGTTATTCAGGTGTTACTGTATGTTATTCATGTGTTATTGTATTCTGGAAATATACTTGGTGTTATAATAACACAATAACACATCAATAACATTTGAATAACACACAATAACACATGAATAACACGTGAAGAATATTTTTTTTGTGTTACCGGACATATTTTTATTTTTATTTTGTCACTGTCATGTGACGTGATTTTATTGGACTCAGCACTTAACTCTACGTGCGGAGTTCTGATATAATACTTTTTCAAAATTAATTTGTATGATTGAAAATCATTCAATAAAAAAATGAAAAAACAAAATAGAAAGCCTCCAAGTGTCGCGCATAGTGCAAAGCAGTAATATTGGAAGGAATATTCAATTTACGTCATAGTGATGGATATTTTTGTTTATTTTTATATTATTTTACTATAAAAATAGAGACTTTAATTTGAAGAATTTCATATCCCGTATTATATAAGTTAAGATATTTAAAATTTAGGTCAACTATATACATAACACCGGAAATATTTGCATACAAATCTAGCCCCCTATTTTATTCATTTTTCAAATCTAACTCAAATATAAACATTCATGATACAAATCTTATCCATATTTTTCNTTATATACATAACACCGGAAATATTTGCATACAAATCTAGCACCCTATTTTATTCATTTTTCAAATCTAACTCAAATATAAACATTCATGATACAAATCTTATCCATATTTTTCCTCTCTATCACATTCTCGATGTGTTATTGTGACACGTGTAAATGCATTGATTCGAACAAACACGTAAAAAGTAATATTTTGAAGTGTTGTGTATGCAATTATCCTAAAAAGTTATTTAGAAGTTACTTAAAGTAGAATAANTTCTATCACATTCTCGATGTGTTATTGTGACACGTGTACATGCATTGATTCGAACAAGCACGTAAGAAGTAATATTTTGAAGTGTTGTGTATGCAATTATCCTAAAAAGTTATTTAGAAGTTACTTAAAGTAGAATAAGTTTAAAATATTTCAAAAGATGAATTTGGAAAAAAAATGAAAATTGATTTAAATTAAAATAAATGCAAAGTAAACAATTTCATTAATTTGAATATTACTCTATAAGTCAGTTGAGGTGCCAAACTCAATCGATTTAGCCGAGTTCTGAATAATGATTGTCATAGCTGATGTTGTCACTCATAACCGACAGCTACTAGTGTTCTCCATGATAAACATCATCCAGTGCCACTAGTCAAGAACTATCACATGTTGTCATTGGCTCTGTCAGCCACCTCATTGCACCACCATTGGTTGCCACCTGTCATAGTGGTCAAATGGTGTCTAATATTTATAGTTTGTACCACCTAACTTTATGTTGAGTACATTTTATTTCAAATAAAAAAAAACATTATATATTTACTTGACACCCAATTAAAAACTCTAAAATATTTTTAAATAATGCATGATTGCATTCATTATTCAACATATCCAATAGCCCCATGGATTATTTTATTGCATGAGAAATCACTTGGTAAGAGTAACTTAATGCATATTGGAGGTATAAAATATATTTTAATCTTATTATGTTGGTTTCAAAATATTGTATGTTTAATTTTAAGCATAATAATGACTGATATATATTAAAATTACCTAAAAAATTATATGAAATGCTTAAAGAAAACTTTTAATGTGCTTTAAATAATTGATAAGTTTTTCTAAAATAAAGCTTCTCCAAACTTGTGCATACTTACTTTAGTGGGTGATCATGACAAACTCAACCGACTATTTTATTGCGAATGGAAAATATTTTTGACAATCATAACAATAAATATTTAGTTCATTGTGTATTTACTCGTGACTTAGTGGCTGAGGGTGTAATTTATCACCATGAAGTCACGAGTTTGAATCGTACATATTACTCTGTGGGCCGACCTCTCTCTCGAAAAAAAAAAAACAAACATATAGTTTGTTTGCTGAGTATAGAGGGGAGACTTGTCGAATAAATTTTTTTGATAGGNCCTTATCCATATCTTTCATTTCTATCACATTCTCGATGTGTTATTGTGACACGTGTAAATGGATTGATTCGAACAAGCACGTAAAAAGTAATATTTTCAAGTGTTGCGTATGCAATCATCCTAAAAAGTTATTTAGAAGTTACGTAAAGTAGAATAAGTTTAAAATATTTCAAAAGATGAATTTGGAAAAAAAAAATGAAAATTGATTTAAATTAAAATAAATGCAAAGTAAAAAAATTTAATTAATTTGAATATTACTCCATAAGTCATTTGATGTGCCAAACTCAATCGATTTAGCCGAGTTCTGAATAATGACTGTCATAGCTGATGTTGTCACCCATAACCGATGGCTACTAGTGTTCTTCATGATAAACATCATCCAGTGCCACTAGTCAGGAACTATCACATGCTGCCATTTGTTGCTAGCCACTGCCAGCCACCTCATTGCACCACCATTGGTTGCCACTTGTCATAGTGGTCAAATGTCGTCTAATATTTATAGTTTGTACCACCTAACTTTACATTGAGTACATTTTATTTCGAATAAAAAAAAAAACATTATATATTTACTTGACACTCAATTAAAAACTCTAAAATGTTTTTAAATAATGCATGATTGCATTCCTTTTTCAACATATCCAATAGCCCCATGGATGATTATTTTATTGCATGAGAAATTACTTGGTAAGAGTAACTTAATGCATATTGGAGGTATAAAATATATTTTTGTCTTATTATGTTGGTTTCAAAATATTGTATGTTTAATTTTAAGCATAATATGACTGATATATATTAATGCTTAAAGAAAACTTTTAATGTGCTTTAAATAAATGATAAGGTTTTCTAAAATAAAGCTTCTCCAAAGATGAATTTGTCGACTTCACTTTAAGCCAACGAAAAAACTTGTGCATACTTACTTTAGTGGGTGATCATGACAAACTCAACCGACTATTTTATTGCGAATGGAAAATATTTTTTACAATCATAATAATAAATATTTAGTTCATTGTGTATTTACTCGTGACTTAGTGGCTGAGGGAGTAATTTATCACCATGAAGTCACGAGTTTGAATCGTACATATTACTCTGTGGGCTGACCTCTCTCTCGAAAAAAAAAACAAACATTTAGTCTGTTTGCTCAGTATAGAGGGGAGACTTGTCGAATAGGTTGATTCAAATTTAATGATAAATTGAACCTTGTCCAAATTTATGAGATGTCTTAATGAAATTAACCGAAATGAATATGAGTGTACTTATAGTTTCCTAAATGAATATAACCTTATTTATGAAACCAGAATAATATAGGAATGAATCTTCTAACCAATTAGATTAAAGATTATCTAGACTTTGTTGAATTTTAATATATCCTTTGATTTAACAACTTGGTAGTGTATAACAATAAATGGCTTCCATGGGCCAAAAGAGATGTTAACATGCCTTACAGGTATAAAGCTCTAAAATAAAGTAATATGTGGAAAATTTGATGTGATATGTTTTATGTTTTCTATGTCAATTGTGTCAATTTTATGCTTTTAGAGAGTATATTACATGGTATATGCATTATACACATTAAAAGCCAAGAGGGGGAAAATATTACTCAAATGCATGTTGCTTATGCCAAACACATCATCACCCATCATGACAACTAGGCACCTGAATTGGCTCCAAAATTCACCAAAAATCGCAAATACATAAAGCCTTTAAAAAATAGGCGCCGACCCCTCAAAAATAGGCTCCTATACCCAGTGCCTAGACACCTAGACCCAACACATAGGCACCAAGACCCAGTGCCTAGGCTTCTAAAGAGAAAGTAACTTCACACGAAATGGTAGAGAAGTAAGAAACCTGACACTAACCCCTAACAGCTAGTTGCCCAACAATGCCTTTGGATAAATTTTCATAGTTTGGATTACAGTTAAGGAAAATCCAACACTTACATTAGCAAAATTTCTTCATTTGGTAGACAGATACACTTGGGGAGCGAGTTGGTGAGCAACTTTCACATTCATAAAGGCTTGGAGGATTCACAAGTGTGAGTGTGAGTGTTTTTAGAATGAGTAGTGAGTATGTTCTAACCTGTGAATATGTTCGAGAGTGAATGTAAGTGCAGATGATTAATGATTGAAATGGAGAAAAATCATAATTTCTCTCGGATTAGATTTTTCTTATTTGTATAGCACTTTCAATTTGACTTCTCAATGAAATTTCCCACCTTTCTCTTAACATGTTTAGGAACAAATTACTTTGTGCATCTTTGATTTGGATGTATGATGAATCATATTCTATTTATGAGATTTCCTTAATTCTTTCTGAGATTTTATTACATGTGAGTGTGTTATCTTTCAATCATCACTTGCATTTAATCTGGTCAATTGAAATATTAAAATCACTTGTGATCTAGGCCTACTAACTGTAGGCTGGAAGAACAAGTAAGACAATACTCAATCACCAAGTGGAATAGGAATACCGTCAGTCGGAAATTGTAACCATATAGAGGACTATATGATTCATATGAAACTTTTTAGGGTTAAACAAAACTTAACTATAATATGAATCATTTAATAGGGTTAAACAAAACTTAACTATTATATAGATTGAGTTAATTCATATAATATGAATCCTTTAATAGTTAAGTCTCATATTGTACTAAATCATTTAATATTCTCTAACCCGATATAAGAGGATGGAGCCATCACAAGCCATATAAGTAGAGATGATCTCCCACCTTCACGAGGACCAATTGGATTCACTTCCTTTATCAATTTCTAAGGTCAAAAGTTAGAGCACTCAAGACACACATTCTTCCTTTTCTATCACATCCTTCAAAAATCTTTCTTGGGTTGTATGAACCCATGAAAAATATGGGATCAAACATCCTAAAGGTGTGATGAGCTTGTATTTTGTATGTAAATCAGGCTAAAAGAACCTTTTTATAAGAAAGAAAGCAGAAGAACGATGTACTGTACTAGAAAAGTTGTTATGCAACATATTAATGAACCAAATGAACAAATGACAATGATGATACAAGAGGTACAAGAAAATACTTGCTAGGGTCACTCTAGAACAAGAAAAGGATCATTGAGATATATAGTTCATAAACGTAACTTGCCAAGGTTTAGGCCACAAAGAGCCCTATCATCAATGCTTAAAGACAAAACTAATGAAATGTACATCCCAAAAGATTTAGAACATATATCCTCAAATGAGGTAGATAGGAGAAGAGAGAATAAAATTCAGTAAAGACTCGTAGAGATTCTCTAAAAAGATAGAAGAAGTTGAAGCATCGATGAAGTTCAAGATTCCAACTTTTGAATCTTATAAAGGAAGAACATATCCAACTAATCGTGTAGCTTAATTCAAGTCAGAGTATGTCTACTATGTGTGAATAATGCTATAAAGGGATTACTATTCTTCATTATGTTGAAGAAATTAGTCATTCATTGGCTTAAAAACTTATATGTGGGAGTCATTACCTCTTTTGTTTAGTTTAAACAAATGTTCATTACTCAGTTTACTAGTGCCCTAAAAGCACAAAAGAACTCTTAAGATTTGATAATAGACTTTAAAAGTTTGAGAAGTTTAATCGTCATATTCTAATGGGAGATGTTCCACCTAAGAGAGCAAAATCCTACAGTTTTTTGTGCAATATTAGCCTAAGAGTTGCAAGAAAGTTTATTCATGTAATCTTTTGATATTAAAATATTAGAAACTTTAGTTGAATTCTAGAGTTGTTCAATAACTATATATCAACTAAAAAATAAAAATCTTTGTCAACCTCTTATAGAACACATGAATCAAAAAGATGGTTTAGGAGATGGCACCCATGAGATAAAAGAGAAGAGATCAATTCACTCAGAGAAATTCTCATAATACTCTAGAAAGGAAAATGTGTCAACCAGAGTAAGAGTATTTTGACCACAGATGGATTAAAAGGAGGTCAGAAAAGAGGCCAGATCCACATCATCATCCTATATCAAAAATCAACCTTTTGAGGGTATCTATGGATGAATTCATTGAAGCCGTCAAATTATTCAAAATGCTTACATCAATGTGGGCTAAAAATCACTTGCAAGACCCAAATAAATATTGTGTTTATCACAAAGAACATGAGCATGACATGGATGAGTGTTGTCATCTCAAAAGTTTGATTGAGGAGCTAATCCGAGCTAAGAATTTGAAGGAGTTTGTGGCTTCAATTGCAAACATCAAGAGATAAGAAATTTCGCTCATCAAAGGGATGAGCAGTGAACACATCCCAACCAGAGTAGTGTAAATTGTTAGAGTGGTTCCAACTATCCTTGAAAGAGATAGATTGGATGCTTCACATCAATCTAGTCACCACTCAATGTCCCATAGTTTTTACAAATGAAGACTTACCAACCAGTGAAAATTCTTTCAAATTATTCATCATGGTCAATAACTTGATCTTGAATTATCAAATCGAGAGCATCTTTGTCGACATGGGTAGTTCGGTCAACATCCATTTCAATAAAGGCTTCAAGAAGATGAATAGAGCAAATTTTCTTCTGAAGCTTACCTCATGACAACTATAGGTATTTTCTAAGGAGAAAAATGAAACTCTTGGAGTAGTCTACTTACTCTAAACTTTGGGAGAAAGAGAACGATAATTTACCATTCTAGTGGATTCCATTGTGGCAAATGCTTCAATAACCTATAATATATTCTTTGATTGGCAATTGTTGATTAATTTTAAAGATGTCATCTCCACATATCACATATTAGTAAAATTCTTAGGTAGAGGAAATAATTACTATGCGAGGAGACCTAGTATAATCTTGGACCTGTTATCTTTGATTTACAGGGAGTATGCAGGAGCACCTACTCCAACTCAATGTTCAAAAAGGAGGCAAATTTTTTGTAATGGAGACCAAAGACTAAATGTTTGTCTCTCAAGAAGAGGAAGAAAAAACCATTCAAATAAGCTATACTTGAAGCAAAGAGTATAAAAAGCACTTAGTTGCAATTCTAGGAGACCACTGAGATCTGTTCACTTGGATGACAAATGAAATGTTTGGAGTAAGTATAAATATTGCTTTCCATCGACTCAATGTTAGTCTAAGATTCAGGCCAATTATGAAGAGGATAAGGTCTATAACAACCACCTTGGTTAAACTGATTGGAGACATGATAAGATCTTGTCATGCTAGTAACAAATTTAGAGTGTTTGGTATCTCATCTTCCCAGACTAGTCATGAGATTGACACATCGCCAAGCACATAATTGGCCTACAACTTTGCCAAAGCCTTACTATCCATCTTTAAGGCGATTGAGAACTTCACGAACATGAAAGCTTTATTACTGATCTTCAGAGTGGTATCCATCATCGACATTAGAGAGAAATCAATGAAAAAATCTTTGGTGTTAATCAAAGTTTGCGCTTCCTAGAATTACTAGAACCTGCAAATACACACAAAAATAATATGAAAAAGCCAAAATATGATAAAATAATGAAGAGAACAAGGAAATAACATGAAACATTTCACACACATAAAACTTCTATTTTATTTTTCTTATGTTATTTGTTAATCACAAGCATAAAAAGTTCACGAAGGACAGATCATATTCATGAATTAATTCATCTTACATGAAACATACTCATTTGATTGGTTCACAGTACTTTCTTCGATCGACTCGACATATGGGAACTAGGAATAGATGTCTCTGCAATGAATAACTCAACCATACAATGGAATAAGTCTATATATGAGGCTTAAGATCTTGATGTCTCTTCCCATAAAATTCTACAAGTTCAATTGACTACTCTTTGTAAGAGAGCTACGACCTCAAGATGAAGGACAATCTGAAAAATAAAGTTCAAGGAACTACTCCTTATATGAGAGATATTAGCCTTAGACAAAAGAAAATTCAAGCTCGAAAATAAGTTCAAGTGATTACTTCATATAAGAGAGTTGTGACTCCAAGGCGAATGACAGCCTGAAATTAAAAAAAAAAAACAAGGAAATGCTTGGCCTCTCCCTTCTGGCTAAATTATAAATGTAGATGGTATGGACATTTTCAACCACGAAAAAATAGGATGAACCTTACTTGTCACTGTAAATCTGGGTCAAACCAGCCAAATAGCTATTGGGTTCCCCTCCAAGAAGGTTGAAACCCCTCATGAGATAAAATTCATTAAATATGTGGCTTGCAAGCAAGAATTGAATCACCTAGAAACAAAAATGGTGTATGTTATCTAGATATTCATTCTTTTGTTCTTTTCACAGATTATCTTAAAAAGATAAAAAAAATTAACGAACTAAATGTACATCAATAAATGGTTTATTCGGGCCAAAAGAGAAGTTAACAGGCCTTGTAGGCCTACAAAATCAATTTTTCTAAAACATAATTACCATGCACCATATGTTGAGTTGACCAACCATTTTGACTCATTTGTTGAAGTGTCAGTTGTCATGTACTAACTGATGGGTGACTAGCTAGATTGACCTACTATACTCATATGTCGAAGTGGCGGCTGTCATTTACTAGTTGACAGGTTGACCGACTAGATTGACCTAACATACTCATCTATTGAAGTGTCAACTGTCATGCACCAGATATCAAATTGACTAGTCGAATTGACCTGCACAAGTTAATTTACCATGCAGTAACTGCCTAGAATCCTCTACCCGATTAATCTATTGAGTTAATCCACCACGCTTCTTGGCAATCAGCCCTTGAACTCAGGAGCATGGTGTGTATCACCAATAAAGATAGGACACATGCCCATGTCTATTTATGTGTCTTTTGACACTCACGTCATCATAGTCATACACTATGGGCATACCTCGTACTTTTATAAAATCCATTAATATTCTCTCTGTAACCCAATGTGGGTGGGAATGGTTCAGGAAACATCTTGAGCCAAATCCTTTAGGTGGACAGATTGGATTTTCTTTCTCCATCCATCCATTTTTAAGGTCAAAAGCTAGAGCCTTCTAGACACATCATTTTTCTTCTATCACTTTCTTCACAAATCTTTTTTGAGTCATATGAACCAACGAAATAATACATGATCAATATCCTAAAGGGATTTAACTTGTAGAGATGTTAAATGCTCTAATTCTATAAATATCTCATTGTTCTTTCCAAAGATCATGCTTATTGAATTATTCAATGAACTTTTATTTTTACGTTTAAAGTTTTGGAGAAGATCATGACATGTTCATCAAAGAATATTATATCGGGGCATTTACATACTCACCTCTCAATTCCTTTCAATTTACATATCAAACACCAAAACTTTGCTTTTTACATCNGTCAAACACCAAAACTTTGCTTTTTTACATCTGTACGACTTAAATCTTTTGTATCATCTCAAAAATACCATCAATTTAGTTTTTGAAAAAGTGAAATACAAATTTTCATGTAAATATGAAAGCTCAAGTGCTAGATATGTAAATACATAGGAA
>JXCR01120537.1:0-18277 GCA_002079205.1 Phalaenopsis hybrid cultivar
TTTACATACATACCACCCAATTCCTATGTATTTACACATCCAACATCTAAACATTACTTTTTGCATCTATACCACAAATTTTTCCATATAAAATAAAAAATATCAGTATTTTAACTTTTAAAATGTGAGAAACACCATTTCATGCATAGGTAAGGTGGCATGCATATACGTAAGAATTGAAGTTTAGTTGTCAGATATGTAAATACATAATAATTTAGTGGTATGTTTGTAAATCTTCCTACATATATATATATTTTTTTTGGGAATCCAAGAAAACTAAATAGGTTGTTTCACTTCCTTTAAAACAGCTCACACAAAACACAGAAGAAAACATAAGGTAAAAAAGGCCTTTAATGATACTGCTTACAAGAGTTGTCATTCCAAGATTTTAATGATACTGCTTAGCTTGTGTCCAAGCCATTCTAACTTCCATTTCGCTCGAAATACATGGGACGCGACTCGTCTCCAGTGTCCACCTTATTGGACATCCACGTCAATCTCTTGAAACTGGAGGAGCTTCGACCACATCCATCAAAGCTTCTATCTCCGCATATTAGTCAAACTGACCTCTTGAAAGTAGAGAAAAGTTTGAAATCTCCCAGTAAATCCTTCTTACAAGAGTTGTCATTCCAAAACACAATCTTATAGAAAAAGTATTCATCCTCTTTTGGCACAACCTGAGTTAGAGCTACATATAGTCGTAGATTCTCACAAGATTACTCTCGAGTCGTTAAATCTGTGATTTTCCTCTTCCACTCGTACTCAGCGGAGTGTTCCTGATAAAACAAGCATATCAGAAAAAATCAACTCAAAAACGAAATATATAACAAGCTAGACCACACGAGAGAGACCTCTTCTCCTTTTTCTCTGAAAGGACTTGGATCCCACTATAAGATGTTCATTCCAATTAAGCACCAAAGGTAATTTTTTACATCGCGGGTCATCCCTCCTGTTTGTTCATTTGTCAGTGAGTACACTATTGAATTGATTGTATTGCCCAAATAACTCCATATAATCTTCCAAAAGTAGCTCAAGAGCATCTCATTTCTGACAAACTTGACTAGGGGCAACTCGGAAGGCGGGCTATATATATGAAAAGTTTGAGATATTTTTATCTGAATTTGTCTTGTGTCTACTATCGGCTCGTCAAACTCATGGCCTTTTCGGACATTCAATGTCAGTCCGGCTAAAGCTCCTCTCAACGCCTGCAAAAATGTAGTTTGTCGCACCACTACCTTATACTCTGCATGAATGACCATTACTTTCTAGAATAGACTCACTACTTTCAGAATAGTTGCTGTCAACTTAGATGAAATCTCTCTATTAAGTTCAACTGGAATCAATGATGCCTCTTCCTCGTTGGATGGCAGGCAATACTCTTATTTTGTGTCATCACCCTCTCTCGTGGTTGATTTGTCATTGTCCATTTCTTTAACTACTCCTTGGTTAGTGAAACAGATTGTCCTTTTGGTTATGCAATTTGATCCAATATGCCCAATTCGAGATACTTGAAATGCTTCCTGATGGGAATAGATTTAGGACTACCGATTGGCTCCACCTATTTTTCACTTGGAACAAGTGCCTTCTCAGGCGGGGTTAGCTTTGATTTTCTCCTGGGTGTACTCTTGTTGTAAGATCCTGGGGTTGAAGCTTGGCCATAAGATGTGATGGTCGCTTGGTGATGTGGTTTCTCCATTTTTGAAACTAGGGTATGAATATCCAATCAGTAGTGAATTGGCGTGTATTGGAATTACATCTCCCTTTCATCTCAAACTAGGTGGTAATAATGTCTTTGCTTTTACACTGGCGTGAGTACTTCAAATTTTGCCATCAAAATAATGCACCATTCTTTAACTTACTAGTGGCTGGTTACACCATTCCGTCCGGAGGGACATCCTAACACTCAAAAATATATTCCAAGGTCTAGAGCAACTCAATGAACTTGTCTGGATCTATGTGGCCATTGAAATATGGCAAATCCATATTTATATTAAAATTCTGACTTCTCAAATACTTCAAATCACATCTTAGAGGTAGAGGTTCTTCATCCTTGAAAAATCTGCATGATTGAAGAGATTCACTACATTCCTTCGATCTAACAAGTCACTGATGTGGTTATGGGTTACCCATTTGGATTGCTTCCTCTTGAAGGTGGTAAGCCTCTGCTATAGTTTGCAGATTTCGCACTGAAAATCCTCCTTAGAAAACCCTCAGACAACTCTTTGTGAATTTATCATTAAACAGTATCGTGTCTTTTTCCCTTGATCAGGCTTCCGACAATTATTTTCTTGGCGACATTGCTTAGTTTTGGGTGTGGGAAAGTGGAAAGAGGTGTAAGAGGGAGATGTAAGTTGAGAAAGAAAAATTTTAGGTGGAGATAAAATTAGGCATTAGTGGATGCTCGAAACCTTAGGATAGGACTAGGATTAAGCTAGCTCTGATACCAAATGATATCAGAGTTAACTCAAACAACAATAGCAGAATAAAATATTATTACTACAAAGTCAATTAGTTGGTTACAACTCACACACTTAAAAGGAAATGCAATAAGAGAAACAAAAAAAAACACAACTAAAGTGAATCCCAAAAGTGATGAAGGTAGCTAAGTGGTTGAGGAGAGGAGGTAGGTGACAGAAATGGGTTGGGGTGGTTGGGACAGTAAAAGGAGGAACTAGAATCACGTTATTAGTGAAGCTAAGAGCTGTGGCAATGAGCGAAGCAAGTGGAGAAGCAAGCATAGGGCTGGGACAATGAGGGCAGCACATGTGGTGGCAAGCAGAGGAGTGCAGTGGTAAAGTTTGGAACAACCAGGCAACAACAGAAAACAAAAATTTGCTCCTTTTTGGATGACGGCAGTGACGGTGCGAAGAGAGAGACTACAAGACAATAAGGGGCGGTTGTTTGGAGTTGTGGCAACGAGTAAGAAAGGTTGGAATGGAAAAACTTCAATAAAAAACAACAAGTGTTGTTAAAATTGGTTGGAGCGATGGAGGATGGTTGGGAGCGTCATGGGAAAGACGCGGAAAGGGATAAGGAAGATAATCACTACCTCAGGCGATAAATACAGTTAGAATACCACCCAATTCTTTGAATATAGCCCACAGAGAAAGAAGGATGGATGTTGACAGCGGTCATAAACTAAACACATGAAAACAAGCCCTAAAATATAAGGAACACAAACATATAATAATAGGATAGTGATTTGCCCCTCCACTTGAAAGAGGCAGTATTCCCCTTTGGAAGAGCAGGCTGGCTCTTCCAGAGCTTGGACCGAACAGGTTCAGGCAGTCTCTGTCTTCCGCTTCGCTTCCAATACACGGGACGCTCGACACGGGGGTTTTCCTCCAAAAGTTGAACCAGTTTGGCCCAAACCTGTTTAGTTGAGAGAGGTGATTGAACCGGCACCCTCCTTCCTCTTTTCATTAGGCGGGAAATTTCCCCCTTTTTCTGTTTTCGTTACATGCCTATCTATCTCATATTCATTATGTGTGTTTGTCGTCTAGGTTTTTAGTTTTATGTTATTTCTGATTTCAGATTTAAGAGAACAGCCATTTGCGTCCTATTTTCCCCTTCGAGGGCAATATTTGATGGTTAAGGTGGTGCTCCGCCTGTATCACTCTCCCCTGGTGGTGATTATCTTCCCCGACTTCGAACTCCCCTCCGCTGCCACTCTCGCCGGATCTGCTGCAGCGAACCTGAGGCCGTTGTCCAGCAGTCTCCCTGCAGTCGTTTACCCACCTCCAGCCTGTCTCTTGTTCCTCCAAAACAGCCACAGCTTTTGCCTCCCAGCAGATCCACTGTGGGGCCTCCTCCCTTCCCGCCACTTTCTTTTCCTATTCACATAACTCCACTATAAGGCCTTGTCCCCTCTTCCTTCTCTGCCGCAACACAAGACCAGCTTTCCCTATTACAACCTATCCCCCATACCATCCCATGAACCTTAACCGCCTCCTCCCTCCTGTATTCCCAGTCCAGCCACCGTGAAACCCAGCCACCCCCTTTATTCCTCCCTGTTGGATCACCAAACCCCTCCAATAGGCCATTCCCTCCCTACTGCCCATCTCAGCCCTTCCCTGCTCCCTCCACAGAATTGCTCCTCCCTAACAGTAGCTGCCAACAAGTTTCCTAGCAGTCTCCAGCCTAGCAATGAGCGCCCACAATCCCCTGCACCTGATTTCCGGGTACTACCAGAACCCCTCCAAGACAGCCAGTTACTGTCGCAAGCCCAAACCAGCCCTCCCAGCTGCTTTCCAGTCACTGACCACCACCCTCGTCCTTCAATTAGAGAGTGTTGGTTTTGTTTATTTATCAATTTTTTTTTTCTGTTTTAACGAGTATTGTTATAATCCTATTAAATTCAGCAATAATATTTTCATTTTTTATTGTGATTTTGGTTTTCTCCGGTATCAACGCAACTCCCTCCCACGTTCATTTTATGATACCGCGGCGTCAAGCACCATGTAAACAGTGAAGGGACAATTTTGACACTTCACTCCATATCCCATAAAAGATTATTGAAAACTGTTTAACTGTAGGAAACTTTACCTCATGTTCCCTAAAACTTCAAATAATTTCATTTTCTTCAACATGCACCGACATAACAAGGGTTAGTATGATTGAATGTTGGACGTGGACTTCCAAGCAACAGATTGTAAACAGAATGCATGAGCACATACAAAATTGAATCGCATATTTGAATGTGCAATTTAATTAACTGGAACAGAATTAACACCACAGTGAATTTGCACAGCGCCAAAACTACAGCACTGTATCAAAAAAAATATATTTCACCTCATGATCTTTGGCTCTGCCCTCCCGCTTGAAAAATCCACCACTGAAACCAAACAATAATCATCAGGCTGAGAAAAAAACAAGAGTGAATTTTGAGGCATAAAGAAAGCATATAATTAAAAGAACCCTGCAATACAAACCTAGTACGGCCTGCAGCAGAAAGCCTCTCTTGATAAAATACAGAAAGTGGGAAGAAATCAGAAGGCTCGCTGGGCACGTCAGCTAAACAAACAGACGTATAAACTATCTACAAAGAACATTTAAAAAAGAGTAATTAGAGAATTTGAGAATGGCAATCTGAATAGCAGAACATAAAACTGCTTTGAATGTGTTACTGAATACAATACGGTCAAACTATCTCTTTAACAACGTTAAGTAACAACAGTAATACCGAAAAAATCAAAGAATGGGCTTATGAATCATTGACATAGCCATTCCAACCTAGGAAAATCATGGCTATTATTGGTTAATGGATTCATGGCACAAAAAAGCACAATTTTAAAAAAGAAATAAAATGACTAGTGATAAGATTGTGGAGCAAGTATTGCTTCCACTCTATTAAGGAGCAGCCACTACATTGTAGCATATATATTTATGCACATAAGATATATCATTACATACTTATACCTAAAGTAAGTATGGTAGCCACCGCCTATACCAGTTGATCAAAATGCAGATTGTCCATGGGCGCTAAAAACAATATTTGACCTGGATAGAATTTTAAATTCACTAAATTGTTACTAAAAAGTGTTCAAAAGTACACATATCTGAAGTAAATCCACATTCATTCCATTCAAGAGATGGTAGATCTCACAAGTCGATCTAAGATATCATCCTCATTATATAACTCGCCAAACAGCATACTACTCTTATTCCTCATAAGTACCAATCCTCAATAGAACTGACGCAGATCACATTATGAAAAGGTAATGCAAAATTAAGAGAAAACAGAGACTTTAGAATAAAAGGTGATAAATACATAAAATACATAAACAAGATACAAAAATTAGATATTTTCAAACATATGCATGCAAACTAGAAATTTAATATGCAAACAAAATATTAAAAAAACAATCAATATCTGTGTATGTAAAACAAACAAACAAAAAAACTTGACGAATGAAATGATGAAGAAACAAAGCTACAAAAATGAGCACCACAAAGAAATTCGATAATTCGCTCTGTGGTTTATTAAAACCATATTTTTAAAACATATCTCTTTGTAAGGAGGCATCACTAATAGCAATTTAAAACCCAAGCTTATAACTAATTAAAAAAGAGAAAAAAAAACCATATAATCATCACTATCATCTTTCCAATAAGCCTTGCCTTCATTATCTAGCGTCAGCTTTATTTAACATCATTCTCCATTCATTGATGCATAATAGTAATTTTGCACAAATATATTTGCTCAACTACATGCCGCAAAACCATGCACTGGGCCTAGAAGATTTCTACATTCCAAGGTAATAAATAATCAAATATATGATAGCATATTTTTTTATAAACATTTATCCGCATTTAAATCACTAAAAGCGTAACAACAAAAAATTTAACCACCAAAATACAAATAAAATAAAATAATACAGATGCCATCCAACACCAGTTCTAAAATCATTATTTCACAAAATGAACAAACGTAAAATCACCGATCATCTTTCCAAAATTCAAGAGACATGAGAAGAGCATTTGTTTCATCAAGACTGCTTAACTAGTAGCCTAATTTGGTCGATATATGCAGAAAGAAAGCTTCCTATAAGCTCTTGTGACATAAACACATGCCCACGGCAAAGCCCACGATATCCCAAACTAACATCACCAACAATAAAAGAGAGAATTTTCCATGAACCAGCCCGACACTTAGCATCAACTAAGGCGGAGACTGTGGTCGGGTGACAATAACAGCTAACTAGTTATCCACATTTTTAAAACTTCCAACAAATATAAAATAGCCACTAATAATCCACAAGTAAAATAAAGAAATTTAAACCATCCAATAGTAATGGAAAATCTACAAGTAAGATCTTCATTAACACAACTATATATGACTATCTAAAAGAAACAGTAAAAAAAGAAATTACAAACATATCATACCAGTATCTATCAGCTACATTCCTTCTCATGTAAACCAAATTTTTTTCTTATAGAGATATTAATCTAATACTTTCCCCCTCCTGAAAGAAAATATTAATTATAATTTTAAGTATGACTTAGTGAGTAATTATAATCTATTATGCATTAAATACTTATGATATGTTATGCATAATTATTTCATTAAAACTTACAATTTATCCCTTCCAGTTCCACTTTAAGTATTTACCATTTTTTTAATTCTTTTTAAAAGGCACAATGTTATTAGTGTCATACCCGAATGTATCCCAAAAATATGCCTGAATGCACCCTCAAAAATGTATTTGGAGATACCCTCAAATTGCACCAGAATGTGCACTTTTATTTATTTATTTTAACTTGCACGGGTACATCGCATCCCCTATCATACAATCTGAGGGTAATCTTGTATGATTTAAACTTTTACCTTTCTTTTCATATGAGTTTAAAATCATTAAAAATATACATTCATTAGTTTATTATTTTTTCTCATCCCTTTATATCATTTCAGACTTTCAAAATGAAATTCATGAATGAAGTATTGGTTTTAAATCTTTTATTATAATTCTTCATTTAATTAAACATTAATTTAATGCATAAAAAAAATAATCACCCAACTTACTTAGCATGCTTGCTAGACTGACTCCCTAACCCGTGACCTTCTAAGCCAAAATGTGTTTCAACTTAAATTAAAGTTAAATATTAATATTTATTAAATATTAATTTTTATTTAATTCAATTAAAATTTAATTTAAAACATACATTCTCTCTTAAAATTATGTTTTCTTCCAAAAATACAAATAATTAGCCGACCTTCTTACTCACATCCAAACAGTAATAAAGTTTAATAACATTAATTAATTTAACTAATTACATCATTAATTTCATTAGTAACATAACTTAACATTTACATTATAGATTTTCAAGTCAATCTCTTCCTCCCTAACTCGCCCACTTCACCAACTCCTCTTTATAAGCCAAAATTCTTATAATTAAAGAACTAATTCAATAAAATTTTGCATTAATTAATTATACCCACACACATATATAATTATTTATCTAACAAAATATTACTTATTTAAAATATTACACATACCTTTATATAAAAGTTTCGGTCTAAGCCCTAGCTCACGCACGAAGCTCAGCCCTTCTTCTTCCTTCCGGTCTCGGCTCGGCCACGCGAGCTCCTCTTCTTCCTTCAGTCCCACCTCACCCCAACGAAGCACAGGCACAGGACCTCCTTCTTCCTATGCACACGCTAAACGCAAGGATTGCCGACTTCGACTCCCCTTCTCTTTTTCTTCCTATACGCGAAAAAAGCCACAAATCCCATCCCTTCCCTCTTTTGTATGTGAGGAACGCAGGGGCTTCAAGTGGCCTGCCTCTACTCCTTTAGTCGCAACTCGAGGTACATTAAACTGCATAGGTAGGGCACGAGCTTCAACTCTAAATTTGAACCAGAGCCGCTCGCACGCGTCTTCTTCCTCTCTCTCGACCTCATCTTCCATTGCACGGGAGAACGGTAGAAGCATACGAAGTTAATCCTCCTTTCTTCTTCGTCGTTTGAGTAAGTATCACACGACGAGGAAAACCGTATGAACCTTCCTCCTTCGGCTTCCTCCTTATCTTCTTCTCTCACAGGCAAGCCAAGAACTTTCCTTCTTCCTTCGTCGATTCTTCGCTCGCTCTCCCTTTCGTTCTATGATGGTTAGGAGTGAAGAATGATCGAGAGATACCCTCCCCTCTCCACTTCACTAAACAAATCATCCCAATGGTTCAATTCAGTAATAATATTATTATTATTATTTCAAAACTTTCTGTTATTACAGAACAAATGAGAAATTGGAGACAATAAGAGAGGAAGAGATGGAAAGGAGATATATAAGCAGAGGTTAGACATCAAACCTTATTTATCTTCTACATTCATAAGTGATCAACAAGTTGATGTCTAGCTCTTCCATTAACTTTATCTCATTCTCTTAATCGCAGCACTACCTCCTCTCGCCCGCTTTACAACTCAATCCATATTTTTCTAAACAGTTCTCTAGGAACACTCTCTCGCTCCTTGCCTCTCATGCTCTTTCTTCATGTTTCTAAATAATATGATGGAAACCATCCATAGACTCTTTTAGGCTAGGCGGTGAGGAAATTGGGTCAATTCATCTGGATTGAGGTGATTTTTTTTCTCTATAATAAGGTGTTACATTGTTCCCACCTTAAAAGAATTTTGTCCATGAACTCATGGCAAACAAATACATAATATAAGCAAAAAACATTTCATACATATTGACTAGATATATAAAAAATATATTTTACCGTGAATTTGTGAGCATCACTTCCCAGACACTTACATTAAACCATTGTAGTATATTAATAAATCATACAATGAAGCACAAACACTGACAATACTTATTTAAGAGACCAAACAATTGAACATTAAATTCATCACAATCACACAAGAAAGAGGGAGAGAGTGATGCGGGGATGTTTTGGCTATGTGGAGACCGAACCAGTTAGATACTACTTAGGGTGGAAGTTACGCCCTTCCTTTCTCCTACCCGTTGTGATCCTCTCTTGATTGTACGCCCCTTTTTTCTCATAGTTGTTGCCATGCTCCCCTGCTCTTCTTCAACCCCTTCCATTTTCATCCCCCTTCCTTTCAAAAATCTTGCCTATGCTACCCTCTAGTCTTCCCCTATTTATAAATGGTGTTTTCCTTAGGTTTAACCAGTTTTTGTCGATTTCTGGTTTCAAGTGTATCCCAAAGGCATCTCCCATCTGATGGTTGTATCCTACGGTAAGCGGTACTTCGGCTGTGCCTCGCCCGAGGTGGCAATTACCTCCATTCAACCTTGTTCTCATCTTCCTTCCACCAGTCCGCCGTCGTCACCCATCAATCTGAACTCCATCCTATCGGTCACCGACCTTGCGCCCCGCACCCCCCCCCCCAAAACCCCCTCCTCTTTGATTCCCTTCCAGCAGCCCGCTTGCCTTCTCCAGCACCTTCCAGTAGCCAGTCGAGCCCATCATGGCAGCCGCTAGGAATCCCAAGCTCACCAGTCATCCTAGATTCCTTCAAACGGGCTACCAACACCACTGTTCCAACACTACCCTGTCGGATCCGTCAAGCTTCCTTAGAGAAGGTCGTTTTTGTCTGTCTTGCCCTTTTCTTATTCTCGTAGTATTTATAATTGTTTACTGTTTTACAAGCTTTTGATGTTCTGTCAGTGAGTCATCATTATACTATCTTGATTGCAACAATAAAATGTGTCATTCAAGTAGTGGTTTAAGTTAACTCCAGCATAATTTGGTATCAAAGTTAACTCAACCCTAATCCTAGCCTAGAGTTCCCCAGTATTTGCCCACACCTAGCCATCAAAATTTTTTTCTTTTCCCTCCTCCTTTTCCCTCCTTTTCTTGTCTTCTCCTCCTTTCTCTCATCTCTTTCTAAATCACACACAATCACGCCGCCACGTTGACACACGCCAGACCCAATCAGAGAAAAAAATACAATGGGAGATTCGCCGCCTGCAACAACGACGGGTCGAGATAGATGACGGAACCCAACTCAACTGCGACATCGAGAGTCAAAGAGTAGACTGCAACGACAATCTGAATATGTTTCACCGCGAAGACGTCAGCGATGATGAATATCGACCACGCTACTTCGACATTCACTACCAAAGGAGGCCACAGAGGAGCCCTTGTTCGACACCCACCGAAACTAAAATATCTAAACGAACCTACCAGAGTTTGAAGGAAACATGGATCCCGAAGAATTCATTGACTGGTTCCAAGCAGTCTAACTCATCTTTGAATACAAAGAGGTCCCAAGGATAAATGAGTTAAAATCGCCGCTAACAAATTGAAAAAAAATGCATCGATATGGTGGAAAAATCTGCAACAATAGCACAAACAAGACGGAAGCAGCAAGATCACCCTGTGGGCAAAAATGAAGTTATGCAGAATAAATAATTGTCACCCCACTACCACGAGGATATGTTTCTTATACTCAACCTACAACAGCAAGATCATTCGGTCAAGAAGTTCACAGCGAAGTTCGACCAATTACAAAAGAAGTGCGAGTTAGAAGAGCAAGAGGAGCACATGATTGTCCGCTATCTGGGGACCTAAAACCCGTTATTAGCAATGTCGTTCAACTACAGCTCTGGTGGTTGTTGGGCGATGATCGGACCTGAGCATTAAAGGTAAAACAGTAGCAAAAGCGGGTCGGGCCACAGTCATCCTTCCAACGCCAATCGACCTTCATGCCATCACCTACAGCCACGCCTACCGACAAGACCACCTTTGGAGCTGGCAAGTCACTATCAGGAAGAGAAAAGACCATCCCGAGCAGCACGAAGCAAAAAGGGTAGTTCATTAGGGATTGTTCCTGCATGAAAGTGTTTTCGGTGGCACGATTCCGGTCACATCGCCGCCACCTGTCTCACAAGTCGAGTCGTCTCATTCACTGAAGAAATCGAAAAAATAGAGTAAGCTGAGTCAGAGGATAGTTCCAAAAAAGCACTTCAACTTTCAAGAGACAAAGGCAAAATATTGGTCATTCGGAGGGTTCTGTAGTCAGAACCGAAACGAGATCCGTCATAGCTACGGCACAGCATCTTCCGCACCACGTGCACAGTAAAATGCAAAATATGTAGTTTGATCATTGACGGTGAATGTTGTGAAAACGTCGTGTAAGCTAATGGTGCAAAAGTTGGGATGACATGGCTAAGGCATAGCATCTTCCGCACCACGTGCACAGTAAAAGACAAAATATGTATTCTAATTATCGACGGTGGATGTTGTGAAAACGTCGTGTACGCTAATGGTGCAAAAGTTGGGATGATACCGAAGTTTACCCAAATCACGACGCAAGACATAATTTTATTAATCACTTAAACACGATTACACTGAAGACTCAAAAGAAAGAAAGACCCCACAAAGAAGAAACATACAACAAAGGATTATAAATAAAGACTCGATAAAAAAGACACAACAAGCTTAACGAGGAGGGAGTCCAGGCGGTGGTGCAAGCCAGACGACTGCAGTGAAGGCCGGAGATGTCTCGCTGATGTTGAAGAGATGGGCAACAAATCAGCAAAGGTGGGGGCGTCAAACCGCATTTGTTGGAAGCTGGGAAGGGGCAACGGTGGCTTCGACATGCAGGGAAGCTGCAAGGAGGAGATGCAGAAGGTTGGTGGAGCAGGACAGCAAGGGGCGACAGTCTAAACAACAGTAGGTTGTTGTTTGGGGCTGATGGACAGCAGAAAAAACAGGAAAGGGAAAGCTTTGTGTGCTGCGACAGCGAAGTGGAGTGTTGGGACAACGAGGGCAGCGGGGATGAGGGAAGATAAGGCGATAGGGACGGCTAGAACTGCAGAAAACAAAAGATACTTGTTGCTTCTAGGTATTGGTAGCAAGGATGGAGGCTAGAATGATGAAACGGCAACAAGAAAACGGATGTATGCTTCGTCGGGGTTGAATTACAGTGGTTGCACCACTCGGACCCTTGGAGACGATCACCACCTTGGACAAGAGACATTTGGAGTCTTACCTTGATGTCGAATACAACTCTCAAGAAGAAAAAACACTCAGAAAAAATTGAATTTGGATTTCATAAAACAAGTTCCTTAACCTAGACACAAGAACACCTATTTATAGAAGACTTGACTCAACTTTAGGAAACATTATAATAGGAAATGAACAATATCAGATTTCAGAATGTAGGCAAAATTTTTTAAAATAGAAAATAAAACAATAATGCAAGGGTTTCAAAATTGGAAGGAGAATAAAATAAGATTTTAGTTTTAGAAAAAGTTTTAAATTAGGAAGGAGAATAAAAATTAGATTTCAATTTTAGGAAAGATTTTAAATTAGAAGGTGCTTAGGAAGGAAAGTTGAGTGGGGAGAAAGGAAAGGTGAGAAAAAGAAAAGAGATCAAAAAGGAAAGAGGGAAGAGGAGAGAGAAAAACCCAGTGTCACGGGATTAACCACACAAAAACATATGCGATCATATTCTCTCACCTGGTTGAAAAGAGGAATGAGATGTGTGTCGGTCAGTCAAATTCTCAACTGGCGGTCAGCTACAAAAGCAAGTTTGGGGTGATGTGGTTCCAATGAATGCATCTCACATCCTTCTAGAACGACTGTGGTGGTATGACTAGAAAACATGACAGTTTCACAAACACATACGCATTCAAGAAGGATGAAAGGAGCATCGTGTTATTACCTATCAAGCATGCGAAAGGCGTCATCGACATAGAGGATTTGTTAGTCTCACGAGCCACCATCCTACAGTTATTTTGAGACGCGTCATTGGCCCTTGCATTAGTTATCCTAGAAGATTCTACAACCGCTCTTACATGATTTCAAAGACGTAATGATCGAAAGCCTTCAAGACAACTTACCACCACTAAGGGACATCCAACATGACATAGATATCATACCAGGATCGGAGTTACCAAATTGCCCCGTCTACAAATTGCCACATGTAGAGTACGAGAAGCTACAACATTGGGTGTAGGATCTTGTTACAAGAGGATTAGTCTGAAAAAGCACCAATCCATGTGTTGTTCACGCCCTTATAGTACCCAAAAAAGACGGTTCATGACAGATGTGCATTAGCACCCGTGGCATTAACAAAATTACCATCAAATATCGTTTACCCATACCTCACCTCGGCGATCTCTTATATAAGCTACACAGAGCCACCGTCTTCTCAAAAATCGGCCTACGCAGTGTTTATCATCAAATAAGAATGCAACTACAAGACGAGGGGAAGACCGTCTTTGGTCTCTACAAATGGACATTTGTGCATTTCGAGTTGTCCAACGCATTTAGCACTTCGTGGAGCTGATGGATCAAGTGGAAACATCGAAAAATTCATAGTGGCCTACTTCAACGATATTTTAGTTTATAGTAAATCAGAAGAGGACCAGCTGCAACACCTTTGGGCGGTATTTGAGGTCTTGTGAGCCGAATAATTGTACGCCCACCCAGGAAATGTCACTTCAACACAAACCAAGTATGTTTTCTGAGCTACAATGTGTCTAGCAGAGGCATTCAAATGGACTCAATGAAGATCGAGGCAAATCATGAGTTGGACCGCGCCACAATCATTCATAGAACTACGAAAATTTTTAGAGCTTGCCTCCTTCCATTAAAAATTTGTCCAAAACTTCACCATTATCACTGTCTACCTCACAGAATTGTTGAAACGAAAAGAATTCACATGAACAGCCATAGCTCAGTTCAGCTTCTATGCACTCAATGAAAAGGTGACTCATGCACCTATTCTAGCCCAACCAAATTTCAACAAATTGTTTGAGGTCGAATGTGAAGCATCCAACGTGGGCATTGGTGTTGTCCTCAGTCAAGCAAGTCACCTCATTGTCTTTTCAGCGAAAAACTAAACGATTCACGAAGAAAATAGTCAACCTATGACAAGGAGTTCTATGCAATTGTAAGAGCTTTGGAGCATTGGAGTCATTAACTTCTAACAAACGAGTTCACCCTGTTCACTGACCAAGAAACTTTAAAATTCTTAAACGGTTAAAGCAAACAAAATGGGCAACACTCCACGTGGGTGGAATTCTTAGCTCCATTCCAATTCGTGCTCAAACACAGTCGGGAGTCAAAATCGTGTCGCGGACATGCTAATCCAACATCACCTGCTAATCGCATCCATGCAGACTCAAATTGTAGATTTGAGATTATAACAAACTTATACGAAACAAATGAGGACTTCCAGAAGATCTGGGAGCAGTGTCGGGTGCAACCTATCGAGTAGTACTACCAAACGAATGGCTATTTGTTCTAACAAAATAAATTATGCATTCTCTGATGCTTGCTGAGAGAAGCCATCATACAAGAGAACCATAATAGAGAATTAGTCAGCCATGTTGGCATGGATAAAATGCTTGCCCTCGTAAGATAACACTCTTTTGGCCCTGTCAAACAAGAAATGTTGAGCAATACGTCCTAGAATGTAGGATTTGCCATCTCGCCAAAACCCATGTGCAGAATACAGGTTTGTCACCCTTTTGCCGGTGCCTGAGGCGTCACTGGATCGACATCAACATGGACTTTGTGGTGGGACTTCCCCACAACCAAAGGAACAAAGATTTTTTCATGTTAGTAGTAGATTTTTTCTAAAAAAATATGCATTACGTGGCCTGCCACCAGACGATGGACGCCTCTCACATTGTCGACTTTTATTTCTGAGAGATCATGCGACTTGATGGCATTCCCCGAACCATCACCTATGACCGAGATGTCAAATTTTTGAGCCACTTCTGGAGGACCGTCTGGGAAAAATTAGGCACCAAGCTTCAATTCAATTTGGCAACACACCCTCAAACAGATGGTTAGCCCGTAGTTAAGAGAAGTCTTAGGAATCTTTTATGATGCTTCATGGACAAAAGCAACAAACAATGGGATATATTTTTTGCGCGAGCCGAATTCAGCTATAATTGATCCATGAGCCAGACTACGGGACGGACTTCTATTGAAATTGTGTACGGGCGCAATCCGCTCACGCTCCTTGAGTTAGTACAACTTCTAACCCCATAAGAGATCCGTGCGAATGTTATCGAATGTGTTCACCATATTCAACAACTCCACAAGGGCGTTGGGAGAGCGATTACTAAATAGAACCACAAATATCAAATGCATGTAAACAAAACCAGGAAGAGACCTTGTGTGGATTTGACTGAAGAAAGAGTGATTACCGAAAAACTCAAACATAGAGCAGGCGGAAATTTTCAAATACTAATAAAATTGAATGACAAGACCTACAAGATTGACCTGCCCAGGGACTATAAAATTTCAATTACATTCAATGTCGCGGACCTAACACTGTACTTTGAGGATCCTGAAGCTTAGACAAATGATGTTGAAGCTCCCCAAACCATAGTAGATTGAGACAGGGTTGTTTTAGTCGAGTGAGGCAAGGGGCCAGTTCAGCCTATCTGTTGGACCAAACCAATCAGATTCTACTAACGGCGAAAGTTCCACCCCTCCTTTCTCCTACCTGTTGAGATCCTATCTGATCTTCTACCCCTCTTTTCTCATAATCATTGCCATCCTCCTCTGCTCTTCTTCAATCCCTTCCATTTTCAACCTCCTTCCTTTCCTAGATCTTGCCTATGCTAGACTCTAGTCTTCCCTTATTTATACAAGGTGTTTTGCTTAGGTTTAACTGGTTGTTGTTGATTTTTTATTTATGGTGTGCCTTTAAGGCGTCTCTCTTCCAAGGGTTGTATTCAACAGCGAGTTGTGCTTCGGCTATACCTCATCCAATAGCTTGATTCCCTTCCAACAGCCCGCCTACCTTCTCCAATAGCTTGTCGGGCTCCTCCCAGCTGCCACAATGCATCACGAGCTCTTTCGAGTAGGCTACCAACACGGTTGCCCCCTCTGCTTCCTTGCCAACAATCTGTCAGCTCATTTCAGCATCTTCCAACAGCCTTTCAGGCCCCTCCCAGCAAGCAATAGTCATCCCAAACTCCTTCCAATGGGCCACAAACACTATTGTTCCAGCATTACCCTGAGTTTTTGTCTTTGTGTCTTGCCATTTTCTTATTCCCGTGGTATTTATGTTGTTTACTATTTTACAAGCATGTGTTGCTCCCTCAAAGAAGCATCGTTGTACTATCTTGATTGCAACAATAAAGTGTTTCATTTGAGTCGTGGTTTGGGTTAACTCCAGTATCAGAGAAAGAGAATCAAAAGCAACAATACAAATATTTCATAATGGCACCACTAATTGAAAAAGGTCGCAAATATAAAACATTATAACAATTTACAAATTAACTGAAAAAATTATATATTAAGTCACATACTTGAACCGAAACCAATGATATGACATAGCAACTATATAGCCTTTGGTACATTATAACCAAAAAAAAACTTGAAAATAACCAATTAGATTCTACTAACGGTGGAAGTTCCACCCCTCCTTTCTCCTACCTGTTGAGATCCTATCTGATCTTCTACCCCTCTTTTCTCATAATCATTGCCATCCTCCTCTGCTCTTCTTCAATCCCTTCCATTTTCAACCTCCTTCCTTTCCTAGATCTTGCCTATGCTAGACTCTAGTCTTCCCTTATTTATACAAGGTGTTTTGCTTAGGTTTAACTGGTTGTTGTTGATTTTTTATTTATGGTGTGCCTTTAAGGCGTCTCTCTTCCAAGGGTTGTATTCAACAGCGAGTTGTGCTTCGGCTATACCTCATCCAATAGCTTGATTCCCTTCCAACAGCCCGCCTACCTTCTCCAATAGCTTGTCGGGCTCCTCCCAGCTGCCACAATGCATCACGAGCTCTTTCGAGTAGGCTACCAACACGGTTGCCCCCTCTGCTTCCTTGCCAACAATCTGTCAGCTCATTTCAGCATCTTCCAACAGCCTTTCAGGCCCCTCCCAGCAAGCAATAGTCATCCCAAACTCCTTCCAACGGGCCACAAACACTATTGTTCCAGCATTACCCTGAGTTTTTGTCTTTGTGTCTTGCCATTTTCTTATTCCCGTGGTATTTATGTTGTTTACTATTTTACAAGCATGTGTTGCTCCCTCAAAGAAGCATCGTTGTACTATCTTGATTGCAACAATAAAGTGTTTCATTTGAGTCGTGGTTTGGGTTAACTCCAGTATCAGAGAAAGAGAATCAAAAGCAACAATACAAATATTTCATAATGGCACCACTAATTGAAAAAGGTCGCAAATATAAAACATTATAACAATTTACAAATTAACTGAAAAAAATATATATTAAGTCACATACTTGAACCGAAACCAATGATATGACATAGCAACTATATAGCCTTTGGTACATTATAACCAAAAAAAAACTTGAAAATAATTGTTGACCTCTATTTCAAATCCATAACATGACATTAAAGTGTGCACTGTTCAAGTTAATCGCACTACTAAGAGAATGCCCCTAAAAGCGGTTATGGTCAACAAGTCATTGGGTATGCCGAAAGCCTCTTATGTCTACGAAAGCACCAAAAAACGGCCATGATATCAAACCCCAAGATCTCATTAGAGGCCCATCATCAAGATGATGGTCGCAATAATCACAATGATAAGACCCGAATTTCAAAATATACATAAGTAGTGTGGGTCAGTGTTAATCAAATACCAAAAAGAATTCCAAAAAGGGCTTCAGTCAAATTCTAACAACTCCCTCATGAACTTATAGGAAGCAGCTAGGTTTTTGAAAATTTTAAATCAATTTTGAATTTTTTAATAACACTGCCGTTGCCGGTCCCAAGCCCGGATGCGAAAAGTGGAGGGTTGCGTTAGGTAGTCGACAGCCAGCGTAAAACTTGTCGAAAAAATCATGACATGAATCCTTTTGATCATTGTGTAAGTG
>JXCR01120537.1:21532-35201 GCA_002079205.1 Phalaenopsis hybrid cultivar
ACCTAGGAAGACTTGGGCTTATTATATTAAAAATGATCTTAATTTATTAGAACTAAATGAAAATATGACACTAAATAGGACGCAATAGAGAAAAAGGATTCATGTGGCCGACCCCACGTAGTGGGCTTAAGGCTTTGTTGTTGTTGTTGTGAAAAAGGATTCATGTAGCCGACCCCACGTAGTGGGATTAAGGCTTTGTTGTTGTTGTTGTTTGTTGTACATGGGGATAGTGAATCACTGCAAGAAATATTGTGGTGTGCTTACTCCAGGAACCACCAAGAGTAAGGTTTTTGCGCAATTTTTTCATTCTAAAAAAGAAAAAAATCAAGCAAGGATTTACATTTCGCTCCCCTCTAGAACAAAATACCAACCATACATGTCTTTAGAGGTGTGGTGAGAAAGCTTGCTCCAATATTCTATTCTATTATAATGTCATGCTTCAAGAATTTTACAAGGCCCCATATGAGCCTTCGAGTGTGTAGCGGGATTGAAGACAATATGCCCGCTTTACAAGACTCAAGCATGCTTTTAATAGTGATACAAACACTCTTTTAGACTTACTCTTGTCTAAATTATGTTAATTTGTTATATGCTATGAAGACTCGTATAAACCTTTGAGGCATGGTGGGGTAGTCCTGCGAGAACTGAGGTGCTTCAATCACTACTCATACAAGCTTTTGAAAATATCGTAAAAGACCTATATGTGGTTACAATGCCTCTTGCATTGCCCCACAAATGCTTATGGAAATGTAGTGGGTAGACTTGATCCATTTCCCACTGACCACTTCATAGGGGTGATATGAAAGTGCAACCCAAATAGGCAAATCCTTCCCAATGGCATAAATCATCACAACACGCCATGGTTACATAGCATAAATTATTGGCAAAATAGACCCTCAAAAAAAGCAGCATGAACAAAAATATATGATGAGTGAAAAACCTAAAATGCACCTAAGAGAGTGTAAAATATTGAAGTAAAACAAAATAAGCATTTAATAAGTTCAATTTATACAAGCTTTCGAGAGCTCGTCATCATCAACAACTAATTAAAACAACAATTTGTTCAATTCACAGGTGAGGTCAAGTGAGACTTCCTCCGTCTCCTCGACATAACAGTAAGGAAAAAAAAAGATTTAAACTCAAAGTACGTAGAAATATACTCCAAAAGCTTATTTATATTTATTCTATTAAAAAAAATTATTTATAGCCAGTTAAATCAATATTCTTTCACTTGAATCTTCACAACAAAGACAAATCAACATGATGGTTGACTTCAAATTCCACTTCAAAGTGAAAATAATTAAATTGCACGCTTTTATGTATAACAAGTTTTGAGACTGATTTCATATTGCCACGGGATTTAAATTCATGTCTATATGTAGTTACATGATAATAATTTTTTTATCAGAAGATTAGCGCAGATGTGCCAACATAAACGTGTTAAAGCTTAGGGCAAGAGCTAAAGTGTTGGCATTAAAAAGAAAGATGATTAAACATCGAAACTATTTTGTTGAATTTTCAACCAATTCCTACCTTTCCCATACTTTCTTAAGCCTTTAAATCAATTTTCATAATTTTTCAAAAAAAGGTAATAACAAAATTACATGTAATATGAATTATACTACTTTCCATCAAGTTTGTCTCTATTTTCCTTCGCGGTGTGCACAAAACCCGTGTCATACCCTCCTCTGGCTTAACCCACGCCCATCCCACTTGGCGCAATCTCAATCAAATCGTCAATAGCAATGATGACCGCATCATTGTGCCTTTTGGAGCCTCAAACAGCCACTAAGCCTATAAAACGCCCAAAAAAAAAGATCCAAACACACGGGGAGGAATTAATAAGTTATCCAAATGCTATTCTTGAGCATAGTCGAGCACTATTGTGTCCAACTTTGTTTTCAGCCGCTTTAATGACACCTTGTGAGTGAAATTCATCAAACATTACAGCTGAACTTCACTGATGCTCGCTTATTCTTGGATCAAGAACCTAGGTTCCATCTTTAGATATCTTAAGAGAAATAGTCATTGGTATCATTACAGTGCTCTCCTTAAGATTAAGTGTTTCGAAATTTACATATAACGTTAGCCCAAAAAGTTCAACAAAATACCTTATTTGTAAAAGATAAATAAGTTTTGATTTTTCTTCATTATTACTAACCATTTTTATACAAAGTAAAACCTCCAGAGCATGTTTAAAAGGTAAAATTCAATACTATATTTAGAAATAAAAAGCTTAACACTAACTTTACGAATGTATGTATCCCAAAATATAAGGATGTTTAATAAAGTGCTTTCTAGAATTGAGAGTGAAATATTATGGAAATTTGATGAAGCTCGCCAACCGTTCATTTCATCCGAGATGAACCCTCCAACAAACTAAAAATGAATTCCTTTTCCAACCACCAAACTTTCCTCATGAATATCTTCAATACATTGGAATTTTTTCAATATTAGGCATTATGGACAGTTGAATCTGTACAACAGCAATTTTCATGCAATCCTTCCTTTAACTTTTTGGCTTCGAATGCAATAGATCCACTCCTGCCTTCTCTATAATAAATAAAATCTTTTACTGGTGATATCTGTCAAAAATTAGCATGTTTAAATTTCCCTTTATTCAATGAAAGTCAGTCAACATAAAGCACTCGGAAAATTAGCCTGAGTTAAAAATTTTATCATTTTACAGAAAGGGTAATATTTAGGTTAACTTAAAGCTAAAATAAATGTTGTCGATCTGAGTGAAATATAAAATCACCTCTAAAAATAAATTTCAAGTGAAAGGTTGCTTATTAAAACAGTGGATTGGCTTCAGCATTACAAGTTCAGTCAACGTTAACTAAAGAAAATATCAATGCTACCTCCGTTCAAAGTCCAAACATTTCTGACAAGCCCACAGAAATGTCGCATTAATTTCAAATATATGCATCTACGCAGATACGGGGATACAAGTTCAGCATAAGAACACAACTTACAGTTTCACCATCAGTAATCGTAACAGAACCACTAGCTTGCCTCCCAATATGACCAGTTTCAACCAAAATCTGCAGTGAAAGGCAGGACAGCGATTCAACTAAAGATTCGTTTAATGATAACTTGAAAAAAAAAAAAAAGTTTCCCAATTTACGAGTCAGGTGATTATTAAAACTAAAGAAGAATTTAAAAGATAGCGCAACGTAGAAAAAAAATTATGAAGGTAAAATCATTCGCAACCACGAAGCTGATTAAATTCCCGTTGCCCGGCGTGCTTCAATCCGATAGAATCCCCATAGAAATACAAAGAGATTACGCGTGGAGATAAAGCCAGCTAACAAAATAAGCTCAAAACCAAACCAATCAGATGCAGCGATTAAGCTCAAATTCAACAATAAAACCAACTAACAAAACAAGCTCAAAACCAAACCAATGTTACGAAAGGAAATAAGAAGCCATAAAAGATATAAATCTCACATGTCGGTCGCCCACGGGGATCCTGACCGAGTGCTTCTGCGGCGCCGAAGTGCTCTCTTCTTCGACGTTCTCCGTGACTTCCGATTCCATCGAAACTCTAAGTTGAGTTCTTCTCGCGCAGAAAGAGTGGAGACAAAAGGAACTGCGGCGCGAACGCTCCCCGCTCTCACTTGGGAGAATGCGGTGGGATGAGGAGGGTAGACTTAGGGTTCGCTTTCTGAGAGAGAACAAGGGTGGGATAGAGAGCGGGGGAACGGTTCCGCCAAGAAGCACAGGGTTTGCAAGCATTTCGACTCTTCTTCTTCCTTCTCCTTCACCTCTTCTTGAAGGTGACAAGGGTTCTGGAAGGAGTTCTTGGAGTGCGAGGAGCAGGCTTTATCCGTTAGAGTGAAGTAATTGTGTGATGTATGTGTTGGGTGCTCCTCGTTGCCAAAAAAAAAAAAATTTAAAAAAATTAATAAAAAATAAGATCCATCAAAATATATTTTACGTTGATTGAGGATGAAGGTCGAACACTACATACATCTCTAATTTTTCTGTGATGTGGGTGCTCTTATGTTTTGGGGGAATTTACATAAATATCACTAAATTCTTATGTATTTACAACAAAAATTTTATTTTTTATATTTATGAGCTCCTAAATTTTTTCATATTAATAAAAAAAATGTAATTATTTTAACTCTTGAGAAGTGAATGTAATTTTTTTCGTGCATTGAGTAAAAGATATCATATAGATAAAATCACAAAAGTCAAAAATTAGGTGTTAGGGGTGTGTTGTGTAATTTTTTTCTTATAATTTTAGTTTTGTCACCCCAAAAAAATAAAATTATATTTGTGAACCTTAAACTCTAAATTTTTAATCATTATATACCATGTTTATAAAATATATATTTCATATTTATTCATTTAACTCTTGGTCATTCCAAGTTTATAAAAATTTTTAAAAAAATTATAATTATTTTAAGGGCATAATATTAAGGGGGCTTGTTCATACATACCAACAAATTTCTATGCAATTACTATCCAAAATCAAAACTTTGTGTTTTATATTTATACCACACAATCTTTCTTATCAACCAAAACACTCCTATTTTAACTTTTAAAATATGAAATACACCTTTTTGTTAGACGGTCATAAATGTAAAAATTGAAACTTAAGGTGTGGTTGGGGAGCTTATTCACAGTCCGTTGTTTGAAAAAGACGTTAGGGGGGGTTTTTAAACAAGTGGTTCGCAATTTTACATTAGACGCGGAGCGAAAGACAACTCTCGCCCTCATTTTCTGTCACACGGATCTTTCGACCCCCTCGCCTTCTCCTCTGTCTCCTCCTCTCGCACGGATCTCTCGCGATCCCTTCTCTCCCATAACGAAAACTGCGATGGCAGCGAAGGGATTGCTCGTTACAGAGACCACTGAAACTCCCATCTTTCTCATCCTTGTGCACCGCTACGACCAAGGTAAGTATCGCGCCCTACCTCTTCTTCGTTCCTCTTCATTCCTCTCCATTCGTCTCAAAATTTCCTATTCATGTCTTGGAGCTCCTCTGCAATCTCTAGGGCAAAGCGAAACATTCTGCTCTTCTTCCCATTGAGCAGGAGCAATGCTCACATCTTGTAATGCCCGAAAGGATTCATTCCTGTGGCTAGGTAAACTCTTAACCCCTGTCCTGACCTCCAATATTTCTAGGGAATAGATTAGGAAATACCGCAATAGTTTTTCGTTCTGTGTTTCTTGTTTAACGTTTTCCATCCAATAATCTAAAACATTGAAATAGATTTTACAATGCTGCAATAGTTGTAGGTGCCTTGTTACAGTTCAAAGCTTTCCATCCAATGTTCTTGAGGCATTGGAATATATTTTTTAAAGCCGAAAGATTCGTTGGTGCCTTGTTTCCTATTCAATGCTTTCTATCCAATTTTTATTTATCCAGAACAAGGGAGGAATTGTCATTTATCCAGAATCAGCTATTTTTGAAGCGCAAAAACCAAACAGCCCGCCAGCTTATTAAGATAAACTGCTAATCAGCAAATTATAGGATAAGTTGTTTATCTGAATAAGCTAGATAAGCTGCAGCTGACCCAAACAGACCCTTAGATGTTAGACATGTGAGTACATAGAAAATAGGTGATATGTAAGTAAATCTCCCTAATATTAAATACCAAAAAAATGTTTATATCAAATTTTGAATATATTTTTGCCTCTAAGTTTATAATATTATCATATGTAAAATAATACATGCCTTGAAGATATTTATATAAAAATAGGAACTTATGATATTAAGTAAAAATGTTGTAGATTACTATTTTTTTCACAAATGGGTGGCTAATTTATTGTGCACGGATTTCAAAGAAATGCTATAAAAAGAACATTAAGAGTTAAGACATTCCAAGACAATTTTCTTTTCCACAACATTCTTTAAAGCTCGTTCATCCCTTCCTTCGACTTCACTTAAACAAATTGTTCAACGGTTATTTTGAATCGATTTTTATTTTATTTATTTATTTTCAGCATAAATGAACCTATTTTTTAGCTAATAATTTAGGTTTGCCCTGCGACAATATTATCTGATTAAGATATGATCGTGAGAGGATATAATTTACACCATCTACATAAATTACCATGAATAGTATTTAAAACAAATTTTGAAGCATTATTCATGAAAACTACAAATAAATCATTGAATAATTTCATTTGGATAAAAATAAAAGTTGACTACAAGGTAAGATCATTCATATTTTATCACTTGATGTATCTATCAATGAACATCATAAATCACATTAAACTCGTATTCATGCTAAATATACACCATTGTCGTATATCTAAATCAATGTAACATAGCTGCCTAGTTCTATGTGGTAACTCACTATAGTACCCTTAAGCATTAGCTTTGATTGATTATATGTACCTTTTTAACACTTTTGAGTTCATTTTTGAGTCAATTATGTAAAAGGCATGGGATAATTAAATAAATTTATTTATATTAACTACTTACGTAAGAAATGTGAAGAAGAAAGTTGATTGTTATGCACTAGAAAGAAAGATAGTCTATATTTTAGAAGACACAAAGGGTCTGTTTGGGGCAGCTTCATCTTAGTAATAAGCTGCTGAAAAAATAATATGTTGTTCAAAGCTGTGGCGGCTATTACAAATTTTTTTTTTTTTTTGAAATTTCAGACTACAGTTAGAAAATTATCACCGCACCTAGTTAGGAATTGTGTGAAAATGTTGGTTTTCAGCGGTTTGAAAGCACAACTTTTTGAAAAAGCTACCAAAATGCAGGGTCCTGGGTGCGTTTTCAAAATGTGTCGCACCAAATAAGTTATCCCAAACATGGCCTAAAACTTATTTTCTTACACACACTATACAAATACAAAAGAGAAACCAAACAGCCAATCCGTTTTACAAAATTTGTAATCCAAAAAGGAAAGTTAAATAATAAAAGAATACAAGAAATTCTTTTAAGGATGGTGCAATAATATTTTTTAGTGAAGAGAATAATGTCATCTTTAATTATGCCTAAAGTAATTTCGTGTACACTTTTTCTTCCGCGTGGGTCCCATCTTCCTCGAATTGTCCTTTTCCTATTAGGGATCCACTTATCTTTTTTTTTTTTAATTATTGTTTATGCTAGCTCGAAGGCTTAATTGCTAAAAAAATTTGCATCTATTTTTATTATATTATCATAGTATCGTAATCAATTGATGTATTTTGTGATATGTTATCATCATNCGGCCTAAAACTTATTTTCTTACACACACTATACAAATACAAAAGAGAAACCAAACAACCAATATGTTTTACAAAATTTGTAATCCAAAAAGGAAAGTTAAATGATAAAAGAATACAAAAAATTCTTTTAAGGATGGTACAATAATATTTTTTAGTGAAGAGAATAATGTCACCTTTAATTATGGCTAAAGTAATTTCGTGTACACTTTTTCTTCATCGTGGGTCACATCTTCCTTGAATTGTCCTTTTCCTATTAGGGATACACTTATCTTTTTTTTAAATTATTGTTTATGCTAGCTCGATGGCTTAATTGCTAAAAAACTTTGCATCTATTTTTATTATATTATCATAGTATCGTAATCAATTGATGTATTTTGTGATATGTTATCATCATNAATTATAAACTTAGAGGCAAAAATATATTCAAAATTTGATATAAACATTTTTTCGGTATTTAATATTAGGGAGATTTACTTACATATCACCTATTTTCTATGTACTCACATGTCTAACATCTAAGGGTCTGTTTGGGTCAGCTGCAGCTTATCTAGCTTATTCAGATAAACAACTTATCCTATAATTTGCTGATTAGCAGCTTATCTTAATAAGCTGGCGGGCTGTTTGGTTTTTGCGCTTGAAAAATAGCTGATTCTGGATAAATGACAATTCCTCCCTTGTTCTGGATAAATAAAAATTGGATAGAAAGCATTGAATAGGAAACAAGGCACCAACGAATCTTTCGGCTTTAAAAAATATATTCCAATGCCTCAAGAACATTGGATGGAAAGCTTTGAACTGTAACAAGGCACCTACAACTATTGCAGCATTGTAAAATCTATTTCAATGTTTTAGATTATTGGATGGAAAACGTTAAACAAGAAACACAGAACGAAAAACTATTGCGGTATTTCCTAATCTATTCCCTAGAAATATTGGAGGTCAGGACAGGGGTTAAGAGTTTACCTAGCCACAGGAATGAATCCTTTCGGGCATTACAAGATGTGAGCATTGCTCCTGCTCAATGGGAAGAAGAGCAGAATGTTTCGCTTTGCCCTAGAGATTGCAGAGGAGCTCCAAGACATGAATAGGAAATTTTGAGACGAATGGAGAGGAATGAAGAGGAACGAAGAAGAGGTAGGGCGCGATACTTACCTTGGTCGTAGCGGTGCACAAGGATGAGAAAGATGGGAGTTTCAGTGGTCTCTGTAACGAGCAATCCCTTCGCTGCCATCGCAGTTTTCGTTATGGGAGAGAAGGGATCGCGAGAGATCCGTGCGAGAGGAGGAGACAGAGGAGAAGGCGAGGGGGTCGAAAGATCCGTGTGACAGAAAATGAGGGCGAGAGTTGTCTTTCGCTCCGCGTCTAATGTAAAATTGCGAACCACTTGTTTAAAAACCCCCCCTAACGTCTTTTTCAAACAACGGACTGTGAATAAGCTCCCCAACCACACCTTAAGTTCAATTTTTACATTTATGACCGTCTAACAAAAAGGTGTATTTCATATTTTAAAAGTTAAAATAGGAGTGTTTTGGTTGATAAGAAAGATTGTGTGGTATAAATATAAAACACAAAGTTTTGATTTTGGATAGTAATTGCATAGAAATTTGTTGGTATGTATGAACAAGCCCCCTTAATATTATGCCCTTAAAATAATTATAATTTTTTTAAAAATTTTTATAAACTTGGAATGACCAAGAGTTAAATGAATAAATATGAAATATATATTTTATAAACATGGTATATAATGATTAAAAATTTAGAGTTTAAGGTTCACAAATATAATTTTATTTTTTTGGGGTGACAAAACTAAAATTATAAGAAAAAAATTACACAACACACCCCTAACACCTAATTTTTGACTTTTGTGATTTTATCTATATGATATCTTTTACTCAATGCACGAAAAAAATTACATTCACTTCTCCAGAGTTAAAATAATTATATTTTTTTTATTAATATGAAAAAATTTAGGAGCACATAAATATAAAAAATAAAATTTTTGTTGTAAATACATAAGAATTTAGTGGTATTTATGTAAATTCCCCCAAAACATAAGAGCACCTCGCACCCACTATGCCATATATGCGGTGTTCGATCTTCACCGCCGATCAATATTGATCCTATTTTTTATTAATTTCTTTTTATGTGAAGCACCCAACACAATTACTTCTCTATAACGGATAGAGCCCGCTCCTCGGCACTCCAAGAACTCCTTCCAAAACCCTTGTCACCTTCAAGAAGAGGTGAAGGAGAAGGAAGAAGAAGAGTCGAAATGCTTGCAAACCCTGTGCTTCTTGGCGGAACCCTTCCCCCGCTTTCTATCCCACCCTTGTTCTCTCTCAGAAAGCGAACCCTAAGTCTACCCTCATCATCCCACCGCATTCTCCCAAGTGAGAGCGGGGAGCGTTCGCGCCGCAGTTCCTTTTGTCTCCNTGTTGTGATTATAAATATGTTGCTTTATGATTATTTAAAAAAAACAACAGTTGTCTAAGAAGTTACTTTCTTCATAACAACTTTAAAATCACATTTTTAAAAATTGCAGTCAGCGCAAACAAACAATTAATATGACTTTTTTGCCCTCACTATTGTTATTCATTCGCAAAAACGAGGGACATGTCGAAGCAAGTGGGTATGAGGAAGCTGCAAATTATTGATAATCTGGTGATAAACAGCTGATCCAGATAAACTGCTCATCAGTAGCTGATTCAAATAAGCTGGCTGTCTGTTTAGTTTGTGCGTTTGAAAACAACTGATTGCATATATTTATGAAAAAATGATTATTCTGCATCAGTGCAATAATGTTGTTTACGACAGAACTATCATAATTATAATAAATCTGTTAATATTTGTTATTAATTTTTTAATGCAATCAATATTTATTAGAATTGTACAAATTTGAACTTAATATTAACAGTAAGTTAAGATAGTAAACATAGATAACTAATATATAATAATAGGTATGAATACTAAATATAACATGAATTTAATCTTATATTAATAATATTTTAACTAATATCTATATGAACTTCCATCATCTAATATAAATCTCGAGGTAACTTTTTTAACAAAAAATTATTCAAATTTTGATTAAAAAGACATTCACAACTCCAATTTCAACAAACTCAATCAAACTGAAAGACTCGACAAGACAAATCCAACGATATTAAAATTGGTCCAATGCAAGTCAAATCAAGCATAAATCAAGCGATTAAACTACTTTTAAATACTTTTAAGACATAATTTAAAGGTCAAACGGATTCCAAATCCGACAAGCTTATAGTTAAATTGAGTGACTGTATAAGATAAATCCGACGAGCCCAAAATCACTCAATTCTAACATCATTAACACACTTAAATGCCCGTTTAATGTTGTCCAATCTAAGGAAAATTCTGCTCGTCCGATCAAAGTGGCATGGATTTCTTCATTATTTATAATATAGACTTTATAAATAGAGTCATACCCCATCTTGAGAAATCTTGAGAAGGGGACTGGACCTTAACTTAAAGGACGACCAAAGCCCAAAGAAGAGGGTGTTGAAGTCCATTACTCTCCTCCGACAAGTCGACGACCACTGCTCGCCAGCTGCCGACGACTACCATCGGCCGCCCTCTACTCCATGCGAAGTCAAGACTTATGTTGCAGACCGACAAAACACCTTGCGAAGTAACAACTAACACCGCAAAATCATGAAGCAACATATGAAGTAATGCATCATTCTGAATATCATGCCGACCGCGAAGACAACATACCGAAGCTTCAACCATTACTCCCTACCACACCGCTCCTCGCCATGGGGGGCAACAAGTCATTCTGCATACAGACATTATAACTCAAGAAACTGTGCACCTTTCGTTACATTTGGGACAATGAATTGTACTTGTAATAACCAATTGATAGTAAAACATTTCAATTGGGCAAGACATCATGGGTTTTTTTTCATTTATGAGTTTTCAACATAAAAATTTTTAGTGCATCTACTGATTATTTATTTTCATATGAGCGTGCTATAATCTCATATGCCGCAAAGACGAAAATTGATTACTCACATCAAGTTTATAAATACACAAATGGAAAAAAAAAAATACAAAGTTGCCATAACAATATTTAGTGATGTTCCCAACATAACAATACCCACATCAAAACGAATTACACCTATCCAATAATCACTACAAATGACAGAAAATTGAAGCAAAAAAAACAAAATTACAGAAGCAATTAGAGGCATTTACATACATACCACACAATTCTTATATATTTGAAAATATCTAACACCATAATTTCATATTCACACACAACACTTAGGGCCCGTTTGGGGCAGCTTATAAGTGCGGGCGGCGTTTTCAAAACGCCGCCGTACTGTTTGGTTCGCGCGTTTCACCACTTTATCCGANGCGTGTTTCACCAACTTATCCAAAACTGCGTTTGGGTTTTTACACTAAACGCAGGCCGCGAGCCGAACCCCGCAGCAGCTTATCCTGAAACGCACAAGCTGCCCCGAACACACCCTTAATCTTTAAAATCAGGAAAAAAACATCACTGTCATTACCTTTTTACAAGTGAAGCATATCATTTCATGAGCAGTTTTATAACACCAAAGTAATATAGATGTAAATATCAAACTTTAGGTGTTAGATATGTACATACATAACAATTCTGTGGTACGTATCTAAATTTTCCAAAAGAAATCAATAGCCGAAGGCAAATCATACAGTTTAAATGAAGAATTAATGCCTTTAAATTACACTATAATAACATAATATTACAAATTTATCTGAATGAATATTTTACTTGGAACTACGGCAAAAGAAATCAGCCAGTCGCTAATCACACCATCTAATAAAGAACAGTATGAAAATCAAATTGAATGAAAAATGGGCACATACATGCGCCACAATTCTTAGGAATTTACATATAAAAAGTTTAAACTTTGATTTTTTACATTTCTTACACTCAAATCTTTCGCATCACATCAAAAACACGAGTGATACAAAACATTTTAAAAGTGAAATACACCTTTCAATGCATATGTGGTGTTAGAGTAAACATCAAAGTTTAGGTTTTAGATGGTGGCATGCATGTAAATCTTCCAAAGAAAAATGTCAAATTTACATACATAGCGCACAATTCTTATGTATTTGCATATCTAACACCGAAAGTTTAATATTTTGGTGTTCTGCATGAAAATGTATATTTCACTTTGATAACGTTAGTGGCAGTGTTATTTTGGATTTAATGTCAAGGATTTAAGCAGCAGGTAATGTAAATATGAAAGTTTGGATGTTAGATATGTAAATATATAGGAATTGTGTGGCATGTATGTAAATCATCCAAAGAAAAAATAATGAATATTTTCAAATAGGACTTCTGGTTCAGACTTACAGCAGAGCTCAGATAGACTGACCAGTTGTCCTGCGGCTATATGAAAGAACCATAATGAAATCCTTAGCTGAGCTACCAACTGAAGCCTTCACTCTCTGCGAGCATCCATGGCTGAGCCATTGATCTGTGAGCTCATGGNATGGAGTTTGAAAGAAGGAGAGGCTCTGTCGAGACCAACCGAGTTGAAGAGAAAGACGAAGTAGAACTAAGACGACGTAGGCGAAAAAATAATCAGACGCGAGCAGACGACGAGAGATTCCAGACGAGCAAACGAGCAGGCGAGCAGATGACGAGCAGGCGAGCGATTCACGTCGCTTCACCAGACGAGCAGACGGACGAAGCCGTCGCAGCGAACGAAGGTCCCTCCGAAAGATTCCAAGGCGGAACATGCGGAGTCGTGCCTGCATCTGTTGCGAGGGGCTTTGTCAGATGGGAAAATCAAAACAAAGAAATAGTTCCGCCCTTCATGTTAGAAGGCCAACGTGAAGGGAGTCTTGACAGTCCTCCAACGACTACCGGTGGTTAGGGCAAAATTTTGGCTTTGATACCATGTCAAAGTTTTGCGTGAATAGGTTGAATCCTGAATAGGCTCGATGCCTTTTCCCTTTGCTTTCATTCCTTTAAATAATAATATTACAATCTATTTTAGGTACAAAATATTCTGTATAATCTATTTTAGCTAACTTAATAATGCATAATCATAATCCAAATATTTCGCTAACAGGGAAATAAATCAGAATAAATAAATTGGAAATAATTTAAATAAGGAAGCTCCTAATCATATAAAACTCATAATTTAGCAGTCTGATTTTCGTCCTTCCTGATTGACGGTCACATAAAGAAAGGAAGGTCACTTAATAAAGAATAATTATACTTAATTGATAAAGTTATGTTTGATAGAAAACTCACAAGAGTTTGTAGTCCACAGAAGCTTATTAGCTGCCATGCGGGGGCGATGCAAAAAAAACTTGCCATGAATCATCTAATAAACAAGATGGCATGCTCGAACAAGGAAACCATCTCGAGACAAGAATTTTGTGCACGAAATTTAACTAAAGATGTCTAAGAGTAAAAAATCCATAAATCTTGCATAAAAGCTTAGAGAAATGA